>JAAEAF010000500.1:205444-217084 GCA_011037195.1 Triatoma infestans
TTGAAAGAACTGCATCAGTCGGCGAGGTCCTAAGCGCACCATAAACTCTGTCGCAGCAGCGGTGGATGCTGTACGGCAGTGTTTCCTTAAGATCCATCTACCTCTACCCGTCGTCGCTCTGCTCAACTAAGCATCGCCGGGATGCTTTCAGAAGCTTTGCTATCGCTTCAGAAGATTCTGAAACAGGATTTAAAAATATTTCCATACAAGATCCAAATGGTCCAAGGTTTTACTACCCGAAGATACTCAGCAGCACCTGCTGCTATAGCATTCGGCCTTTCAGTGGCCACCCTCTATATACATTCCGGTACAATGTACGGTTTTACCATCTATATAATAGTAATATACATTAGAAGTATTGATCGAATTTCAAATTTGAAGAAAATTATTAACGGGTTGTACGACTTTACAGAATAAGTTTAAGATTTTTGGAATTTTCTCGAAAACGGCTACAAATATTTTTTTTAAACTTGGAATACACCGTGCACAGATTCAGTTCTTTAACTTTTATTTGAAAGATTTTTCCAGAAACAGTGATTAAGTAATTCAACGTAATGAAGTAATACAACGTAAATTTAAGTAATAAAAAAGTAATTAAACGTTTCTTGGACAGGTGTATTTTTTAAAATTGTGGTAAAATGTTAGTGATGATGTAGTCCTTAATTAGTGGAGTACTGCTATATTTTATTTGTTTATCCAAGCATTCAACAATACTGCTTCATTTCGATTTCTTTATCAAGTTTGGAAAACATTTTCTTAGGAGGGGGCACCCATTATTTTCTGTATGAACGAAAGCACAAATAAGGTAATGGTTAACTTGAAGAAATATATTTTCTAAGAGCTAGACAGCAATATTAAACAAACAATATTTCAAACAAGTATTTTTTAAAATCAAAATAAAAATTTTATTAGAAAATTAAAACAAAAAAAAGTGATCGGTTTCCTTACACTTGCTGAGTTTAATTATGGTTATGGAAAGTTAGTTTTATAATTTTTTTTATGATTTGAAAAAATATTAGGAGTAGAATTAATACTTTCTTTTTAATATAGATAAAATAGATATTAATTATACCAATAATTGTAATACGACATTTCAATATTTGGAAGGTATTTTACCTCTAATTGTTAATATTGACTCGTCCAAAATCTAGTTGTTTGCTTGGTACTGTTCTCCGTTCGTAACACAGTTTATAACCCATTCTGAAAAAGTGATTTATATAAGTTATTTCTTTCATAATTGTTATTACAAATAATATTTTCTTTTTATATTCTTTTTATAAGTTTGAATCAAAAAGTTTAAATTTATAGTTGTTTTTGATAGATTAGAAATTAAAAGAGTTAAGTTTTCTATTTTGGATATACAAAAACAGTATTTCAGTCTGTGCAAAGTGTTTTCACTTTTCACCAAAATATTTTTTTAATTTTATTTAAAGAAGTGATTGTGTTAAATTATTTGTTTAAAAGTTAAATTTCTTTTTTCTTTTTTTTTTTGAGAGAGAAGAATTGATGACAAAACTATAAAGACATGGAGTAAAAAGTATAAAAGTTTTTAGTGAATTAAATTTGTATTTTTGTGGTATGTTTCAAATAAGTAAATATAGAAGAAAGTTCAAAAGTGGTTCATCCAAGGTTTGAAGACATTCTTGAGTTTAATTTATTCTTGTGGATTTATTCAAGATCCAGTCTATTGCAAGTTGAAAAATTTTATTTGACATCTTTATGGTATGTATTTTGAAGTTTATCTTCATATTAAATTTAATAATTAAAATAAAATTTTTAGATGAAAAAAAGAAAGATACACCTTATTCTTTTTATTTACAGTTATTTTTTGTTGAACTTGAAAAGTTATAATTTAACTGAAATATCTCTTTGCAAATTAATTTTGATTTAAAAAAAAAAAATTAAATGGAATTATTTTTATACAAATTTGTCTTCATTAAAAATGGTAGTGTTACAGTGGGATCCCATTTTGGTTAACCTTATATATTGTGACAGCAGCTAGTTCATAAAGTTGTTGCCCCTTTTATATTATTTTTTTTTTTTTCTTGCTATTATTTATTATTTGAATTATTTAAATGGTTATCTATAAGTTTTCTTTTCTATTTTTGTTTTTTTCAAAAAAGGCAGTGATATAAATTTGTTGGAAATGTCCTTCCCTTCTTATAAAATGTAATAAGTTCAAACGATATTTTACTTTTTAATATTTCTTTTTGTGATGAAGATATGATTTTATTAATTTTTGTATTTTCTTTAATGTTTAAAAAATAGGTTTTCTTATTTAGCAAAATAACGTTAGAATTTATTAACCATTTTCTCTGTAAAAACCACAATTTTAAACTTTTTAAACTATATCTTTTTTTAATTGAAAATGACTAAAAGAATAGGAATTTAACCTCAATATTTTTTTTTAAATTGATTTGTTTTTTGAAAAGTTTTGTTTATTGACAATTATAGGTTAGAAAAACTAGAAACCATCCAACTAAGGCACTTGTTTTTTGTTGACATTTAGGATACTTGTCCCATTGTACCAAGAATTTAAAACATTAAAATTTTTGATGCTTTTAAGAAATTAAAGTATTAGAAGATACTTGTTGAAATGTTCCAAACAAAATTTTAAGGTTTCAACCAAAAAATTTTAAAAAAGGTCTTTTTGAACAAATAAATTGCTTTTATAACACATTTAATAATATTAATTACATAATTTAAGTCGAGATTGAAATGATGGATTAAGCAGTAAGAATTAAACATAGTGCAAGAATTTAGGTGGAAGCATAATATTAGGTTGTAGATAGTACAGGTACAGGATAGTAGTAGGTAGAGTAGGAATCTAGTTAGAGCGTAACACTAGGGTGTACATGGTCCAAGTCATACAGTGATCTAATATTGAAATTTAAAAGAGCGTCGAATTGTGTGTTACTGTAACTCATATTAAGTACATAACAACCATTCTTCCATTAGACACACAGTTGTGTCTAAACAGAGTTTTCTTTTACAATTTGTTCTAATCCTACTAACTAACTAAAAAGTATTTAAAGATGCTAAGTTTTGATGACTCATATGAATGGGCCAGATCTATGTGAATTTCACAGGTTCATAGTTTTAAGTTTTGCCACATTAGGTGCGACCTTACAGTTCCAGTCATTATCCATTCTGAACAGATGTAATTGTTCCAAGTATAGTCACATTGGTTGTGACCTTATAGTTCTTAGTCACTATCCACCCTGAACTGATGTTATTTTCCCTAATATTGTCACATTGGGTGTGATCTTATAATTTCAAGTCATTTTCTAGCCTGAACAGATGTAATTGTACGTTGTAGTGTCACTTTGAGTGGGACCTTACAGTTCCAAGTCACTACCTATTCTGAACAGATGTATTCGCTCTTAGTATGTCACAAAGGGTGTGACAGTATTAGGATGTATTCGCCTAGATTGCACAAAATTTCATTATTGCTAGAAATTCGTTAATTAAATATTTGGAGTTGCCCTGTGAAAAACTGTTATATTCCATATTTGATTTTTGCTTTCTTTTACTGTGGAAAGTTGAGATATTGTGAATTTTTCTAAGTTGATTTTTATGGGAATAGATAAAATATATTGAAGCACCCGGAGTTTATTTTTACCAACTCAATCATCCCACACTTTCCCTTACTGCTTTAAAAGGAAGTATTGCATTCGAAATTTACTTTTCACCAGAAATAAATGTTTTGAGGTTTCCTATGCAGGAAAAAATAATTTTTAGAAACTGGTTATATATATATATATTTGGACAACATAACTCAAAAAAAGAAAATCGCTGAAACTTCATCAAGGTATTATGATGAGGTCCTCCAAGGACCTAGCAGTAAGGTTTGGCACAAAATGGGCAACCGCAAGCACCACTTTACTCAATGCATTTTTCAGTTTTCGCAATTTTCTAGAAAATGGCGCTATGCATTTACTGTATATGTATGCATCTTTCATACATGTTAGTCCTATCAGTTTTATCTAATCATTTTTCCAGGAAGATTCATTTCAATATATTGTAGGTTTCTAACACCAGTAATCCTTATTATAAATTTAATATAATACCATAATTCTGAGTTTAAAGAAAAAACGTTTGACTTGCCATTTTACTGAGTAGTTTTTCAACTTTCTGCGATTTTCTCCAAAAAGACAGTAGCGGGTTTCCTATATCTTGGCATACTATATCTATATTGAGACCTGTCACTTTTGTCAGAAACATCTGAGAAAATTGGGATTGTGGGGGGTCTGCCCTTCCTTCGAAGTGTATATTATAGTTTACGTTCTCGTACCAAAGACACTGAAGGCAACTAGAAATAGTAAACATTCCAAGTTAGAAGGTCAGTCATAACAGTTTAAATTGCAGTAAGAGAATGCAGCAATATTAGTGTTTCACACAAATGTATGTGAAGTGCATGTCTGAAAAATGATGGCTGGCAGTAAGTTGAGAGTAAATTCAATTGTTGTGACAGTAGTTAGTGACAGCAAGGTTTTGGCTTCAATGTGAGGTGCTGCAAGTAAGATTTAGTGAACGATTGTACTAAGTTCTTACAATAGTTTTATTTTTAAATATTTTATTTATAAATATAAAAAGGCTGACTGGGATCTTATTCTTCATCTATAAACCTGCATTATCTACCACCTCCTCCTTTCTGCATTTCAATTTGGTGACCGTATCACTTCTTTGGTGTTCAGGCATAAACTCCTCGCAGCCTAATCGCACTACTTCATTACTACTCTACTAATTTTACTTGCGTTCAAGGCGAACGTTGGGCGAGAGCGTTATAAAATTGTAGAAGAGCTTTGTTTCGGTTAATTAAGAAGGGATACTTCTGGTTGGGCTACAAGACTTTGCCGTACCTACCGTTTACCTTATGTTTGGATTTTTCCAAAATACCCCTTTTCATTACTTGTAATTATTCTTTTTTAAAAGCGGTCATCTTTTAGATTTTGGAGCACCACACGTTTGGGTTGACGCTCTAATAGTTCATGAGGATCTGGTTTTGTTCTTGAATTCTGGACATTCAGCTTTCTGAGGTTGGCGACTCGGTTTGAAGCTTTTGGCGCCTCGAATGATCGCATACTGATCCTGCTTCACACATTCCAGCAGTTCCTCATCATCAACAAGGTCATCTTGAAGGTTGTGTCCTGGATTTTGAAAGGATTAAACTAAAAGGATCCATCAACCCCTCTCATACCACTGTATAAAAATCTTCGGATGCCGCCTTTGCAATTAGACTTTTTTTCAATAATGTCTCAGAAGATCGCCTCATTTTCGTTACTTATTATAATAGTAAGATTAGTCAAAGTAAATACTGTGATAAATTATATAAGCAAAGCCATCAAGTAGGATTAATTATCTCACTTCCAAGGTCAGCATTGTGTCACTTCATTACAATGTAAATTTCTACTACCTATATAATATGGTACACCAAATTTGAAGAAAATCGATAACTAGAATTGCGCCTCTACAGAATAGGTTTTGGAGTCTTTTGGAATTTGGAGTTAATTTCAAATGTTGTATGGAGTTGGTTCCATGTTACTCGCTCTTCTGGACTACATAGTATCGTAGATACTTATTCCAGCACCATCTCTAAATGAGTAAAATTTGAAAATTAAAGAAAATCTGCAATTTGATATATGTGTATATTATGTAATTGTATAAACAGCAGTAACAGAAAGTGGTGTGAGTGTTCCACCAAATTTTTAAAGTCAGACGCATGCACAGAATGGGACAAAACTATCTTATGTTTTTTATTAGGCTTAAATTCTTAATATGTTAACAATTTTGCGATTCGTGGTTTTTTGAGACATCATTGGAAAAAAGGACTAAATTAGAAAACTAAAATTAAATTAAAAACTAAATTTGTGCAGTGAGTGGAGAGGGGTGGTGCCGAAATAAGGAGCGTTTTGGTTTGGATGTAAAAATTAATAATTTCAGCTGCAAGAAGAGCCAAGATTAGGTGGTCGGTCAATTGTGGTCAGATGATGAGTAACTGCTCGAATGTTGAATGATGTAATTTGTACATTGTCAGAACAGATAAATGCCTATCATATTGAAACATTATTCGAAAAATTGGTTTTAACGTGGTGCTGAAGAATCTTTGACGTTACATTTCAAATTTTTAGTTGAATTTTTTGAGATTTTTGGCGCTGTCTTGTGGACTGCCATGTAGATACATTGACGTACTACCTTCTTGGTACTACGTAACCTGCCCATAATTCAAAGACGATTATTAAATTATTAATAGTTTTAACTGCAGCATGAGAGAGTGGTGTGAGTGTTTCACACCAGATTTGTTTATAACATTTATTATTACATCTCTTAGTGCAGTCACAGAGTAAGTATTGCCATCTAGCCACATTTTCCAAATTCAGTATTCAAGGGAAATACATGTTATGGTGGCCTCTGAATATGGAAAAAATGGTTTTAGCGAATGGTCTGTGTATGTGTGTGTGTGTGTGTGTGTGTGTGGTGTGTGTGTGTGTGTGTGTGTGTGTGTGTGTGTGTGTGTGTTGGTGTGTTTGTGGTGTGTGTGTGTGTTTTTAACATAATATCTCAAAAGCGAAAAGTTGTAGGAAGCTCAAACTTAGTATTCAATTTAGGCAGCTCCAGCGCATCAGATATGAAGATTTCGAGCAAATCCATCAACCGGAAGTGCGACTTTACTGAATAGTTTTCTTGATTTTTTCGAAAACCGCTCCATCGATTTTCTTTAAACTTCGTCGTTTATATATAATTGTACTAACATGAGTAAGAGAAAGTCGTGTGAGTGTTTCACACCATTTTTACATTCTCTTACTCCTACTAAGAGGAAGTATTGTAATCGTGTCAAATTTTCCATATCGAGTTTTCACTGGATATACACGTTTTGAGGTCCCCTGAGTCCAAAAACGGGGTTTATAGAAAATGGTCTGTGTGTGAACAGCATAGCTCAAAAACGAAAAATCGCAGAACGTTCAAATTTGATATTCCGTTTAGATATCACCATGGGATCCGAAAGTAAGTTATCTGTCAAAATTCCTCAACGGAAAATAACACTTTACTAAATGATTTTTTTTTCACTTGTCTAGAAAATGGCTCACACGATTTTCTTTAAACTTTTGTGTATCAACTACACATACAAAGAGCTACAACTTTTATTTGTAACATTTCTCTAGGAAAGTTCATTTAAGGACAGTTTTGGAGGATGGGTAAGGTTAGGTTTTTCTTTAAAGTGCTATTTCAGTTTATTACACAATTCTATCATCTAAATGATATTTATTAGAATTAAATTCTGAATTTGAAGAACAACCGGTGACCGAAAGTGCGTTTTTACTTGAAAAGTATTTTTCAGTTTTTTGCTATTTTCTTTAAAACGACTTCAACGATTTTCTTTAAACTATGTGAACTACGACATATAAAGAGCTACAACTTTTAATTGAAACAATTCTCCGGGTAAAGTCATTCAAGGCGGGGTTCTTGGGGGAGAGGTGGGGTTATGTTTTCCTCTAAAGTGCTCTCGTAGTTGATTATACAATTCTACCATCTAAACAAAATTCATTAGAAATAAATAGATTGCCAAACTTAAATGTTTCAAGAAAATTAGCAAATCGGAGGTGAATTTTTACTGAATAGTTTTTTTTCAGTTTTCGCTATTTTCTCCATAAAAACACTGGCCAGTTTTGGTATGCTAGCTATAAAATTTGTCAGTTACAATTTTATTATTGAAAATGTGGCTGGGTCCGCAATGCTGGATAACATCCGGTATTTTATCCGTCCTAGCATGCATACCCAATTTGGATAATTGGAAAAGGAACAAAACCAATATGCATGCTACGACGGATAAAATACCGGATACAATTTTATTAGCTGCAGTAAGAGAGTGTTTGACACCAGACTTTTATAACTACCAAAATGTTTTCATTTTTAATTGTTTAGTTACAAGTCGAAAGAGAGATATAAAAATGACAAAAATAGGATTGTTTCAATAAATAAATAATTACTTTCTTCACTGATACAAATTATTTGTATTGCATTTTCGCCCTGCCTTAGAATCATAAAGTCAGCTTGTTGCGAATGGTTGTTACTTTCTAGCTGTAGTGCCAGCTTGCTACAAGGGGCGCGCATAAAATAGTTTTATTTTAAAGTAAATAAATATAAAAAGGCTGACTTGGATATTGTTCTTCAAAATGCAAACCTTCATTTTCTTACCGTACTCCTCGCATTCTGATCTCATCGCTTCATAATTTTCAAAGTGCGTCCTTTGGGAAAATGAGCCACAGACCGGAAAAGACGGTAATGTGATGGTGCTACAGGCAGGGGTGGTGAAATGCTTATTCCCTTCAACTCTACCAATTTCACCTGAGTCTGGCGCGAACGATGGGCGAGATTGTCATCATGTTTTGTAACAACCTAGAATAGCTCGGCTACTTAGTTGTGACACTATTGTGGGGCTGTTAAGCTCCCCCGAATGCCAAACCGTTCTAGTAGCTACATCATTAACATCACCCAACTAAGGTTTCCCAACTAAGTTGCCAAGCTATTCCCTACATATACAGTACATACTTGAGAATTGTTATTGTTTGAATGTTTTGAAGGGACTTGCTAGTTGCTTGCCCTGAATACTTAATCATACCTATAACTCTTACTTCTATCTATCACTTTTATTTGAAACATTTTTTTGGAGATAATTTGACTGTGGGCGAACTGTGGCAGTAGGCGTTTCACTAATGAAATGTGCGGTTCAACTTGTAATGCTTTTTATAATTTTCCGTTTTCTTTTTTTGTGTTGCAGTTAAGGCTGAAACAGGAAGAGCCACCATATATATAATGAGGATGTTGACAAGTTTTAAAGACATCATCAACAACTGATGAGTTGCTTAACCGAACAGACAAATAAAGGGAAAAAGAAGAAAAAAAAAGAGATATAGCTTCTATGTTTACAAAACACTGTTGCTGTCTTTTGTACAAAGTGAACACTTTGCCATGCATTGTAAATAATGTGTAAAAGTTGTTGATTATAATTCCCATCATGTCTGTGATCGTTTGCGGTAATATTAAAATTGCATTAAAATATATTAATTAAAAAAAAAAATTTATGGCATTAATAAAAAATGAAAAATCTCTTTGGAGAATATGATGAATTCAAATAGTTTTTGGCAGTTTTATAAGAAATTGGAAAAAGAAAATTATAATTTTTAATGAAGTGAAAGAACGGAAATATAAAGCATAAGAAGGAAAATATAATCAAATCGAGTGAAGAATTGTAATGTTTGGAAGTGGCTTTTATGTAGTTTACCTGCTTATTTATGGAAGCAGTTGTACATTACGACCGGCCGGCCACTATGCCTTCCCAATCGCAGATGTCTTACTCAAGATCCCCTGGCATTCTTAGGTAAGGCGTTTTTTTTTTATATTGAGTTTACATGACTATTTGTTTATGTGTTTGGTCCATTCACCAAGAGATACTGCCATCACTTTTATTTGGAACGTTTATCCAGGGTATGTTTGGAGTGTTGTGGGGGGGGGGGAACCTGCAAGTCAAGCTTCTTTCTAAAGTACTATTTTCAATACATGTCAGTAATTATGTAACATGACGGTATATTTGCTAGAATTAAAAATTTGAATCTGTTAACTGTAAGTGCAACTTTACACAATAGGATTCTGATATTTTTTCGAAAATATCTAGATTGATTTTCTTAAAACTTGAAGTGTTAATATTTATCTAGGTTCGTGGAAAATCTGTGGCGTAGTATTCAAATGTGTATTCAGCATGTACTTCCCCCACCGCCAGTACATTTAACATAAGACAGTTGTTGTTAGAAACTTGTCTGAAATATTGAAAATCGCCGCCGCTTTCCTTATATAAGAAATAGCAAGATAAGAGTTATTAAGGAGCGTGTGATGGTTAGCGCCTATTAAACTTAGTTAAGTTCTTTAAATATAGATTAACATTTGGCAGCATAAAATGAGAGCTCAAGTGCGATTATCGAAGCTCTCTATTATAATGTCTTAATTGGAATCAATTCTCTGATCAAATTTATAAAACAATATATTAGACAATTCAATTTTCTATACATGTGTGCTACGAAATTTGAGAATGGACTAGACTTGAGGGAGATATTGTTGACAATGAAAATAGAACCTTGCGAACCGTAATTAGAATAAATGATCTAAATGGTTCAGTTACGGTGCAGCACGCAATATACTCCCGAATTTGTTTTATATGAAACAAAAAAACGGACTGTGGCTGTTCATTAGAGTGAGCCTTTTGCTTACTCTAAACACTCACATCGTCGTTTCTATTTCGATTTTTTGATATATATGGCGCTATTTTAATATACCTATAATAAATATACCTTTTTAACAATATTAGAGGCTACAAAAATCCAAATTTACCCTTGCTATTCACTTTACAAAGAAATTAATTATTCAAAATTTATTTTACAACTTTTAACTATACAAAATTTTGGATCTATGAAGTTTGTTTTACATCGTTTCTGTCATCTCATTGTTATTTCTCTGCTTTCCCTAGGCAGGGGGAGCCATGTTCTGCTTAGAAAAAGTCCATCGTCTGTATTTAGACAGTTTTCCTCTTTCTTAATAATCTACCCTCTCTTCGTAATAATTGTTTCCTTGGGCAAGGACTTAGATCTCCTCAAAATTTATCGCATGCCCAGCTGTATACGAATATTCTGCGAGGGTAGACTTCTCCGTTTTGTTTAGCTTTACACAGTGAAATTCGTACGCAATGAATCTCCATAGTGAAATTTATATTCGGATGTAGGTCGTTTAGGTGTGAAAGGAAAGAGAGCAGTTTGACTTTGCCACGCTGCCAAATAACGAAAGTGCCATCTATATACCAATAAGCGGCTGGGTCTATAGATGACCTTGTCTAAAGCCTTCTTTTCGTATTACTTTCTCTTACTCCCTAGTAAGAGGAAGTATTGTAATCGTGTCAAATTTTCGATATCTAGTTTTCACCGGAAATATCCGTTTTGTGGTCGGTCCTCTGAGTCCAAAAAAGTGTTTTTTTAGCAAATAGTCTGTGTGTGTGTGTGTGTGTGTGGTGTGTGTGTGGGTGTATATATATGTGAACAGCATAGCTCAAAAACGAAAAAAAACTGTAGAAAGTGAAACTTGATTATTACGTGTAGGGATCACCATGGATGGACAGTGGGTCATCTGTCAAATTCCTCAGGAATACCACTTTACTTGTTGTTTTTTTTACTTTTTTCTTAAAAATGGCTCCGATGATTTTCTTTAAACTTGCTATATGAACTACACATACAACAAAGAGCTACAACTTTTATTTGAAATGTTTCTCTGGGAAAATTCATTTAAGGGCAGTTATGGGTGAGGAGTGGGGTTAGGTTTTTCATCTAAAGTGCTATTTCAGTTTATCAAACAATTCTGTCACCTAAATAATGTTAATTAGAATTGAATATGTTATTGAAATTCCGAGTTTCAAAAATTCGGATAACCGGAAGTGCTTTTACATTACCACTTTAGTAAATGATTTTTTCACTTTTTGCGATTTTCTCAAAAAGTCTCCGACGATTTCCGTGAAATTTCTTATATAAACTAATTATACAGAGATCTACAACTTTTATTGAAAACATTTTTCTGGGAAAATTCATTTAAGGGCACTTTTAG
>JAAEAF010000501.1:0-87528 GCA_011037195.1 Triatoma infestans
AAAAATTGCCATATCTAAAAACACAATATTCATTATATATAGCCAACTAATTGAGATAATACAAATGGTATATTTAAAAAAACACAGCAAAATAATCATTTTATATAGCAATTGAGTATAAAATAATGACAAATATGTGAGGTGAAAAATGAAACATCTTAAGACATTTGCGATTACAGTAAGAACACAAAGTAAACTATTGGTTGGGCAGCATATATTAACATCATTTTCAATAAAATGACACCTTGCAACCTCTATGTATGTTTAAATGTTATATATATTAGAAGTAAAACGTCTTAAACATAAAAAAGAATTAATTATGTGAGAATATTAATTGGTGGTGGGGGACGGCATATATTAATATCGTTTAAAAAAAAAAATGACACCTTATACAAACACCTCTATTGATATAATTATAGAACATGTGTGTTTAAATGTTATATATATTAGAAGTAAAACAATTGGTTTATTTAAAACATCTTAAGACATTGGTGATTATGGTGGGGGGTAAAAATAAACAGTTAATTTTACATATCTTTTAAGTTGGTGTATAGCTCGTGGTGATTGAATAAACACCTCTATTGATGTAATTACATGACATTTAGTGAATATGTGAGAAAAGTGTAATATAAATGCTTAAACGTACCCTATAAACATCACTATACCACATAATGGTGGTGGGGAAATAATACAAATTAATTGACATAACTAAAACACAACATTTTAAAGAAATAATACAAATTAATTGACATAACTAAAAACACAACATTTTAATATTAAAAAAAACATTTTATATATCAAGCTAATGGTAATTATGTGAGATGGAGGAAAAGAATGCAAGGTTATTGGCATATTTAAAACATCTTAAACATAAAAAAAGAATGTAATTATATAAGAAGAGTGGGGGAAAATAAAAACACAACATTTTCTTAGGCGCAAATAAAATTAAATCATTATATATAGCAAACTAATGTTTTTTGATACAAGTACTTAACCTAACATTTTAAAAATACAGAAATATTAAGATTGATAGGCTGAGGTAAATTTTACATATCTTTTAAGTTGGTGTTAGTTTAAATAATAGCTCATGGAGATTGAATAAACCTTGCAAACGATGTAATTACATGGCATTTAGTGAATATGTGAGAAAAGTGGCCTCACTAAATAATACAAATGGTATATTTAAAAAATACAACATCTTAGACACATAAAAATATTAAAATAATCATTATATATAGAACTAATTGAGGTATAAAAACTATTGACAAATATGTGAGGTGAAAAATAATACAAAATGGTATAACATCTTAGACACAAATAATATTAGAACGTTATATGGCACACTAATGGGCAATTATGTGAGTGAAGATTAATTGGTGGTGGGGGGCAGCATATATTAATCCATTTAACATCATTTTCAATAAAAAATGGCACCTTGCAGCCTCTATGTGTGTTTAAATGTTATTTAGCATTATTAAACATCCTAAGACATTGGCGATTACAGTAAGAACACAAAAGTAAACTATTGGTTGGACAGCATATATTAACACCATTTTCAATAAAAATGGCATCTTGCAACCTCTAAGTGCGTTTAAATGTTATATATATTAGAAGTAAAACAATTGGTTTATTTAAAACATCTTAAGACATTGGTGATTACAGTAAGAACGCAAAGTAAACTATTGGTTGGACAGCATATATTAATCTGTTTAACATCATGTTTCAAAAAAAATGACACCTTATACAAACACCTCTATTGATATAATTATAGAACATGTATGTTTAAATGTTATATATTAGGTACAAATAATATTAAAGAAATCATTATATACGGCAATTGAGGCATTAAAAGCTATTCATCTTGTTAGAAATAGCAATTGAGTGAATCATATAAAATAAAGTTGGGGAATCATAATTTATTATATCATATAAAATAATATTTTAATATAGCAAAACCAATTATACATTACTTTCTAGCTAAATACACATTTCCGATAAAGTTTATAATACATGTGACAGTTTTATATTGAATAAATATGATACAAAGATGAAAAAAAAGAATCCAACCTAATTGTACAAATGCTAGAATAAATATGCTAGAGTAAACTGCCACATAATGGAGAAAATAGACAAGTTAATTGACGCCATTTTAGACACGCAAAATGTTGATGCAATTATGTTAAAATGTAAGACATAAAATGTATTAAAACCTCCCACACAAATTATTCTAGATATGTGCATAAACATCCAAAAATGTTGATACAATTATGACAGGGTTATTAAACTTAAACGTGGCCTGTAAACACCATTATGTTAAATTATTGATGTAATATTAGGCATAAACTAATAAAAAGTAAGGTAAAAAAATCAACAAAGGAAGTGACTTTGCACATGTAGATGCAATATAAGTTCACATAGTCGATGCAATTATTTTGACAAACATTTGCCATACATACATACACAAAAAACATAACTTTACACAAATACTAATCCTTAAACATAACTTTTACATAAATACAGAAATACTAAAAACAGAACTTTTTACATACACATAGATGTATTTTACAATACAATACTTAAAACAGAACTTAAACTGAACTTTACACACACAAATACTAATACTTAAACATAACTTTACATAAATACAGAAATACTTAAAACAGAACTTAAACTGAACTTTACATACACATAGATGTATTTTACAATACAATACTTAAAACAGTACTTAAACTGAACTTTACACACACACACAAATACCTATCTCTTTTATTTGAAATATTTTCATTAACTTCCTGAGTGAACAACAGATTGATTTGTGCTCCTAGAGTTATGGATGTGCTAATGAATCATGATGAATGATTAGACAATAGAGAATGTATTGTGCTAAATGTCTTTGGTCAGGTTAAAATGTAAAATCACTGCACAAAGCAAAGTTTGATTGGACTAAAAAATTAAATCTGTCGAATAACCAAGAAATACACAGATATATACACTAAAACAGCCTTAAGTTATCGTATGGCATTCTTGTGGATTGCAATAGCAGTTTGCAAGTTGAATCAGCTTTCCTCAACCTTTCTACTGCCTTACATTGTTAAACAGGCATAAACACTAAGAACATGTTACTTTTTAATCGAAGAATATTGGAACAAGTTAATCTACTGTTCACAAAGTATAGGGAACTAGGTTTCTAATCTGGGGAAATGATTGCGTTATATCCATAAGAGGTTAGGTTCTGCTAGGTTAGAGTAAGTGGGGTTGGGTTAGGTTCAGGTTCGGCCAAAATGTCGTTTGTTCCCGCATATATCTTGATCGCCATTAACCTTTTGCGACCGCAAAAGTCATAATAAATAATGTAATGCGCGGGAACAAACGACATTTTGGCCGAACCTGAACCTAACCCAACCCCACTTACTCTAACCTAGCCCAACCTAACCTCTTATATTTTGCATAACCTATTTAATCCAAACCCCCAGGACATTTTGCCTACATCCTAAGCCGATTATATTTTGCCAAATTATGTACATAAAATCTTTACCCAATTATGATCAAGATGCTCACCGACTAATCATCAATTTCGACGAGTACTTAAGCCACACCCACTTATCGTGGTTCATATAAAATAATCTAATTTGCAGGTAAAAATGACATTTTGTCTAATAAGCCTATTATATTTTGCCCCCAACCCATCTAAACCAAACCTTTTGGTTATGGTGATCACGATATATGCTAGAAATGATGCATTAATGTATTGCAACTATAACAGTGCAAATAGGAGAAACTGGCGGGGGTCGGAAATTCTAGTGATTGATCTGAATATCTTGCTGAACCTAATAGCAAAATAAAATAATTAAAATAAAATTGCATTGATTAGGAAAGATGATGTCAGATTTTGTTACATATTTTTTTTTCTTCTTTCTACATCGCCTTTATAAATGAAAATGGAATACCCAGATAATAATGATAGGTTATAACGCATATTGAAACCCGTGCAAGAACAGCCCCTTATCCATATAATATATAAATATATATAAGAACACTTTTAATAGTATTATTAGGCATTGATGATGGAACAGCATAAGGGAGACGCGTATATTTTTATTTTCGTTGGTTGCAAAGTGAAGGTTTGCGGGAACAATATGTTAGGTTTTTTTTTAAGTTAGGTAATATATACATACACACACATACAATAAATATTAATTATTTAAACAAACGAGGAATGTTTTTTACAATACAATACTAATACTTAAACAGAACTTTATGTTAGTTGTTTTATGTTAGGTAATATACATGAATACATGGTACTAAAACATAAAAGTAAAAATACAAAAAACATAGTACTAAACATAAAAGTAAAAATACAAAAAAACACACAAGTATTAAAACATGAAAAAACATAGTAGTTTTAAACAAAAACTAGTATTAAAAACATAAAAGTGAAATACATAAAAAATCCTAGTTATACTAGTACTAAACTTAAAACAGTGCAACAATACATAAAACATATTAAAACTAGTATTAAACATAAAAACAGTGCAACAATACATAAAACATACTATTAAACAAAAACTAGTATTAAAAACATAAAAGTGAAATACATAAAAAATCCTAGTTATACTAGTACTAAACATAAAACAGTGCAACAATACATAAAACATATTAAAACTAGTATTAAACATAAAAACAGTGCAACAATACATAAAACATACTAGTTTTTAAATTATTTTAAACAAATGAGGAATGTTTTTTTTACAATACAATACTAATACTTAAACGGAACTTTATGTTTGTGTGTTTTTTTTAAGTTAGGTAATATACATACACACATACAGACACACATACATACAAAGAGTATTAATTATTTAAACAAATGTGATATTGTTTTTTGTTAGTTGGTTTAAGTTGTGCAAAACAGATGTGGAATTTTTTTTTAGTTGTTTTAAGTTGTGCACTGCTAATACTTGAACGGAACTTTATGTTAGGTGTTCTTTAAGTTAGGTAATATACATACATAAAATCAAAATATAAGTATACACATTAATCAAGAGGTTATTTTCAACGGCAACATTGGCAAAAAATGGGTTGGAATAATTTCCTCACCCACAGATGTAAAAATACTTCGGTGTTATAATTTCCGTCTAATAAAAAAACATTAAACAGAAGTAAGAATGATAAATTCCTTCCAAATGACTGCAGATTTTGTTTTGTTTTAAACAGCTCTAACTGTTAGACGTTAGACAACGGCTACAAACAGAAAATTTTGAATTTGGATATAACGCAATCATTTCCCCAGATTAGAAACCTAGTTCCCTATACTTTGTGAACAGTAGATTAACTTGTTCCAATATTCTTCGATTAAAAAGTAACATGTTATTAGTGTTTATGCCTGTTTAACAATGTAAGGCAGTAGAACAAGTTGTTACATTTTTAGAAAGGTTGAGGAAAGCTGATTCAACTTGCAAACTGCTATTGCAATCCACAAGAATGCCATACGATAACTTAAGGCTGATTTAGTGTAATATATCTCGTGTTTTTCTTGGTTATTCGGCAGATTTAATTGTAGTCCAACTTTGCTTTGTGCAGTGATTTTACATTTTAACATGACCAAAGACATTTAACACAATACATTCTCTATTGTCTAATCATTCATCATGATTCATTAGCACATCCATAACTCTAGGAGCACAAATCAATCTGTTGTTCACTCAGGAAGTTAATGAAAATATTTCAAATAAAAGAGATAGGTATTTGTGTGTGTGTGTAAAGTTCAGTTTAAGTACTGTTTTAAGTATTGTATTGTAAAATACATCTATGTGTATGTAAAGTTCAGTTTAAGTTCTGTTTTAAGTATTTCTGTATTTATGTAAAGTTATGTTTAAGTATTAGTATTTGTGTGTGTAAAGTTCAGTTTAAGTTCTGTTTTAAGTATGTATTGTAAAATACATCTATGTGTATGTAAAAAGTTCTGTTTTTAGTATTTCTGTATTTATGTAAAAGTTATGTTTAAGGATTAGTATTTGTGTAAAGTTATGTTTTTTGTGTATGTATGTATGGCAAATGTTTGTCAAAATAATTGCATCGACTATGTGAACTTATATTGCATCTACATGTGCAAAGTCACTTCCTTTGTTGATTTTTTTACCTTACTTTTTATTAGTTTATGCCTATTATTACATCAATAATTTAACATAATGGTGTTTACAGGCCACGTTTAAGCATTTAATAACCCTGTCATAATTGTATCAACATTTTTGGGTGTTTATGCACATATCTAGAATAATTTGTGTGGGAGGTTTGAATACATTTTATGTCTTACATTTTAACATAATTGCATCAACATTTTGCGTGTCTAAAATGGTGTCAATTAACTTGTCTATTTTCTCCATTATTGGCAGTTTACTGAAGCACATTTATTCTAGCATTTGTACAATTAGGTTGGATTCTTTTTTTCATCTTTGTATCATATTTATTCAATATAAAACTGTCACATGTATTATAAACTTTATCGGAAATGTGTATTTAGCTAGAAAGTAATGTATAAGATATAATAAATTATGATTCCCCGACTTTATCTTATATGATTCACTCAATTGCTATTTCTAACAAGATAAATAGCTTTTAATGCCTCAATTGCCGATAATGATTTCTTTAATAATATTTGTACCTAATATATAACATTTAAACACACATGTTCTATAATTATATCAATAGAGGTGTTTGTATAAGGTGTCATTTTTTTTGAAACATGATGTTAAACAGATTAATATATGCTGTCCAACCAATAGTTTACTTTGCGTTCTTACTGTAATCACCAATGTCTTAAGATGTTTTAAATAAACCAATTGTTTTACTTCTAATATATATAACATTTAAACGCACTTAGAGGTTGCAAGATGCCATTTTTATTGAAAATGGTGTTAATATATGCTGTCCAACCAATAGTTTACTTTTGTGTTCTTACTGTAATCGCCAATGTCTTAGGATGTTTAATAATGCTAAATAACATTTAAACACACATAGAGGCTGCAAGGTGCCATTTTTTATTGAAAATGATGTTAAATGGATTAATATATGCTGCCCCCCCACCACCAATTAATCTTCACTCACATAATTGCCCATTAGTGTGCCATATAACGTTCTAATATTATTTGTGTCTAAGATGTTATACCATTTTGTATTATTTTTCACCTCACATATTTGTCAATAGTTTTTATACCTCAATTAGTTCTATATATAATGATTATTTTAATATTTTTATGTGTCTAAGATGTTGTATTTTTTAAATATACCATTTGTATTATTTATACCTCGATTAGTTTGCTATATATAATGATTTAATTTTATTTATGCCTAAGAAAATGTTGTGTTTTTCTATTTTCCCCCCCACTATTCTTACATTCTTTTTTATGTTTAAGACGTATTATATATACCATTTTGTATTATTTTTTCGCCCTTGTTATATATAATGTTGCGTTTTAGTTATGTCATTTTGTATTATTTGAATCTAAGAAAATGCTGTGTTTTTCTGTGACGTTTAGGCCACTTTTCTCACATATTCACTAAATGCCATGTAATTACATCGTTTGCAAGGTTTATTCAATCTCCATGAGCTATTATTTAAACTAACACCAACTTAAAAGATATGTAAAATTTACCTCAGCCTATCAATCTTAATATTTCTGTATTTTTAAAATGTTAGGTTAAGTACTTGTATCAAAAAACATTAGTTTGCTATATATAATGATTTAATTTTATTTGCGCCTAAGAAAATGTTGTGTTTTTATTTTCCCCCACTCTTCTTATATAATTACATTCTTTTTTTATGTTTAAGATGTTTTAAATATGCCAATTACCTTGCATTTTTTTTTTATCATCTCACATAATTGCCATTAGCTTGATATATATAATGTTTTTTTTAATATTAAAATGTTGTGTTTTAGTTATGTCAATTAATTTGTATTATTTCTTTAAAATGTTGTGTTTTAGTTATGTCAATTAATTTGTATTATTTCCCCACCACCATTATGTGGTATAGTGATGTTTATAGGGTACGTTTAAGCATTTATATTACACTTTTCTCACATATTCACTAAATGTCATGTAATTACATCAATAGAGGTGTTTATTCAATCCCCATGAGTGTTTATGTCAGCCATGAGCTATACACCAACTTAAAAGATATGTAAAATTAACTGTTTATTTTTTTTATCCCCCACCATAATCACCAATGTCTTAAGATGTTTTAAATAAACCAATTGTTTTACTTCTAATATATATAACATTTAAACACACATGTTCTATAATTGTATCAATAGAGGTGTTAGTATAAGGTGTCATTTTTTTTTTAAACATGATGTTAAATAGATTAATATATACGCCGTCCCCCACCACCAATTAATATTCTCACATAATTACATTCTTTTTTATGTTTAAGACGTTTTACTTCTAATATATATAACATTTAAACACACATAGAGGTTGAAAGGTGTCATTTTTATTGAAAATGATGTTAATATATGCTGCCCCCACCAATAGTTTACTTTGTGTTCTTACTGTAATCGCAAATGTCTTAAGATGTTTCGTTTTTCACCTCACATATTTGTCATTAGTTTATACTCAATTGCTATATATAATGATTATTTTGCTGTGTTTTTTTAAATATACCATTTGTATTATCTCAATTAGTTTGCTATATATAATGAATATTGTGTTTTTAGATATGACAATTTTTACTTGTTTTACCTTATTGTCATATAATTACATTCTATTTTTTATTTTTATGTCTTAAGATGTTGTTTAATATAACTTATATTTATTTTTCACATTATTCTCACATAATCAGTTTTTGCTATGTATCATGTTGTTAAATAACACCCAAATAAATTATTTATTTTTTGTTCCCCCCACCCCACCATATATATATCAATTATTAAAAGATATGTTAAATGCCCTATAATCACCTAATGTGAAAAAATGTTAAACTACCTTGTTTTATATCCTCCCGAGGTGTGTATATGACATTTTACAACTATGAACTAAGTGACCGCTTTGGTCAGATATGTCAATTTTTACTTGTTTTACCTTATTGTCATATAATTACATTCTTTTTTTTATTTTTATGTCTTAAGATGTTTTAAATAAACCATTTGTTTTTACTTATATCTCAATTAGTTTTGCTATATATAATGAATATTGTGTTTTTAGATATGTCAATTTTTACTTGTTTTACCTTATTGTCATATAATTACATTCTTTTTTTATTTTTATGTCTTAAGATGTTTAAAATAAACCATTTGTTTTACTTATACCTCAATTAGTTTGCTATATACAATGATTTAATTTTATTTGCGCTTAAGTAAATGTAGTGTTTGTTTTCCCCTCACTATTCTTACATTCTTTTTTATGTTTAAGATGTTTTCACATACATAATTACCACTAGTTTGTTTGTTTTTGTGTGTCTATGATGATGTGTTTTTAATTTATTTGTCTATTCTCATATAATCGCCTTTTTTTATTAAATTGTTGTTAAATAATGTTAAAATACCTTGTAAACCATATTGTTTTACTTATACCTCAATTAGTTTGCTATATACAATGATTTAATTTTATTTGCGCTTAAGTAAATGTTGTGTTTGTTTTCCCCCCACTATTCTTACATTCTTTTTTATGTTTAAGATGTTTTCACATACATAATTACCACTAGTTTGTTTGTTTTTGTGTGTCTATGATGATGTGTTTTTAATTTATTTGTCTATTCTCATATAATCACCTTTTTTTATTAAATTGTTGTTAAATAATGTTAAAATACCTTGTAAACCATTTTGTTTTACTTATACCTCAATTAGTTTGCTATATACAATGATTTAATTTTATTTGCACTTAAGTAAATGTTGTGTTTGTTTTCCCCCCACTATTCTTACATTCTTTTTTATGTTTAAGATGTTTTCACATACATAATTACCACTAGTTTGTTTGTTTTTGTGTGTCTATGATGATGTGTTTTAATTTATTTGTCTATTCTCATATAATCACCTTTTTTATTAAATTGCTACACCTTGTTTTACATTATGTGACTCACAATCTATGTTATAAATTGTTTGGTGGAAGATTTTATTACCTTATTCAATCATCATTAGTTTTAACTCAATTAGTTTGCCATATAATGTTGTGTTTTAGATATGTCAGTTTATTTGTATTATTTCCCCACCTCCATTATGTGGTATAGTGATGTTTATAGGGTACGTTTAAACATTTATATTACACTTTTCTCACATATTCACTAAATGCCATGTAATTACATCAATAGAGGTGTTTATTCAATCACCATGAGCTATACACCAACTTAAAAGGTATGTAAAATTTACCTCAGCCTATGTATGTTTAAAATGTTAGGTTAAGTAATTGCATCAAAAGGGTTATTTATTAAAGATATGTTAATATATTTGGTTTGTTAGACTTCGGGTATTTAACATATCTGCGGCGTTTATGATATATCAATTAGGTTGTTTTTTTTACCTTATTCCAACACAAAGAATCACCATTATGTGACTCACACTCAATCTATGCTATTAATATTTTGGTGGAAGGGATTGCAGATATGTTAATTAACTTGTCTCCTTATTCTAGTTTTTAACTTAATTAGTTTGTTATGTAATGTTTTTTTAACGTTGTGTTTTAGATATGCCACATATTCACCATTAGTTTGCTTGTTGTTTTGTAACTTATTAATTTTTTGTTCTCCCACCCACATTGGTAATAATGTTTATTGTGTAGATATATCAATTACATAATCACCATTTCAATTGTCTATCAATTATTAAAAGATATGTTAAAAATGCCCTATAATCACCTATAATTGTTGTTAACTAATGTGAAATAATAAAAAAGATATGTTCCCAAGGGTCTCATACTTATATATGATAATTTACTACTATGAACTAAGTGACCGCTTTGGTCTAGTGGTTTGCATTGCCGTCTTCTGACTCAACAATTAAGGTTCGATTCCAGGTTAAACAACTTTTTTATTTCATTTTATTTAATTATTTATAATTTATTGATATTTATAATTTAATTATTTATAATTTAATTTATAATTTATTTATATTTATAATTTATTTATATTTATAATTTATTTATATATTTATAATTTAATAGCCATCGATTTGGATGATGTGATGACGTCAGCTTTGAATTAAGCTCATTGATTTGGGTGAGTTCTTAAATTAAGGTCATCAGATTGGATGATGGCAGCAGCGCTCTTGCAACCCCCAAGACTAGTATCATAGCCCCTGCGCCAGCTCTCTCCTAACTACCCTACTAGGGCTTGTAAAAGTTTTATATAAAGGATCAAACAAGCCCGTGAATGATGCAAAGTCGTATCGATTGATACAACTCCTGCCCGTTTTTGGGAAACTGCTGGAGAAACTGATTATAATGAGATTAAAAAGCTTTATCAGTTTCAGTCCCAACCAGTATGGTTTTGTATCGGGAAGATCGACGACAGATGCCATCATGAAAATCCTTGAATTGGTGCGTGGCAGTGGGCACAAGTACGTTCTCACAGTATTCCTGGACATAGCCGGGGCCTTCGATAATGTCTGGTGGCCGACTGTTTTGGAGTCACTAAGAATACGATCTTGTCCACCATGTCTTCTAAAACTAATACAAAGCTACCTTACCCAGAGGGTAGCGATGTTAGTGACTCAAGCCGGCGAGGTCTCACGACCAATAACTAAAGGTTGTCCGCAGGGCTCGGTGGTGGGTCCGTTCCTGTGGAACCTAGTGATGGAAGAGCTGTTGAAACAGACTGATAAATTGGATTACTGTGACTCGGTTGCATACGCTGATGACCTAGCAATAGTTGTCCATGGAGATTCTCGGAGGGAGATAGAGGAGCGTGCTTGCACAGCTGTGTCTCTAATAAAAAGATGGTGTCAAGGGGAAAAGCTGCAGATTTCGTTTGAGAAGTCGAAAGTGATGCTCATGAAAGGCAAGCTTCATCCCAGTCGTCCACCCTGGATCCGGGTGGACGAACAAAGAATAGCCCACGTAACCCAGTTCGAGTATCTGGGCGTGCTCCTGGATTGGAAGCTTTCTTTTAAGCCCCATATTCGGCGAGTCGCCTCTAGATGCCTAAACTTATACCAGGGGATCAAAAGAGTAGCCCGTGGTGAGTGGGGACTGAAGACTGGTGTGGCTCTGACCATCTACAGGGGCGTGATCGAGAATGTCGCAACGTACGCATCTGCCTGTTGGGCTGAAAAGCTGGACATGCAGTCGTACAGCGGCATTCTATTAAGAATGCAAAGAGCTATTTTATGCTCGGTGACTAGGGCCTATGCGACGGCGTCCACGGCCTCCTTACCGGTGGTCGCTGGAGTGTTGCCGCTCGATCTCCAAGCAGAGATGAGGGCCCTAAGATACAAACACCAAAAAAGGGACATGATCGTCCTTGATGGTCGGGAGTTGTCTAGTCAGATGCCTCCCGCTCTCGTAAAGAAAACGATCCGAGAGTATGAGATAGGGAAGTGGCAAAGACGCTGGGATGAGGCAGAGACAGGAAGAACTACTTATGAGTTCTTTCCAAATCTGCATCACAGACTGTCGATGCGATGGCTGCGGCTATCCCAGACCGTTACACAATATTTCACGGGGCACGGGGAGTTCAATTCTAAGCTCTTCGACTTGGGATTGAAAGATTCCCCAAATTGTGAATGCGGTCAGCGGGACACGGTGCATCACGTTCTCTTCCGGTGTCCTCTCCTCGACGAGGCTAGAATCCATATGGAATTCAAGCTGATAAGTAGGGGGGAGAACTGGCCGGGAGAATGTAAAGAGCTGGTAACGAATGCAAGGAACTTCGAAGACTTTGTCGAGTTCGCTCAAGAAGTCGCAGTGATAAGAAGGACTAGACGTATAAGTAGAGGTCCGCCTCCCCGTGGCCTACCTAGTAGATAAGGCTAAGTGACTGACCATAGGCACCGGTTTTGGCGCTATGCGCTTGGTACGGTGGCTAAGAGTGTGCGTAATAATAATAATAATAATAATAATAATAATATCTGATTGGTAGTACAAAAAGGCGAAAGTTTGAACTCATTTGCGGTTCCAATGATTCTCTTTACACCTTGGACATTAACTGCACAGGCTTTCTATTAGAAACTTGTTGCAGGAAATTGTTTCCTGAGGTTGGCTACTACCGCAACGTCACACTTCCTCTAGTTCATAGTGTTAGGTCAGTTGAATTACAGTTGCTCTACAGAATAGCTAAGGCCAACTAAATTAAGAAATCCAGAAGTGAAGAAAATTCGAAAATTAGATTTATAATGAGTGCAGTGAGAGAAAGTCATGTGAGTGTTCCACACCATATTTTCACTTTCTTTTATTTGGATTTGGTCTGCTTGACTTAATATCCACTCTATTTTACAAGTTTCTTTGAGCGACAGAGTATTGCCGCCAAAGGTTTTGCTGTTGATATTTACTAAGAAAGATATAAAAACAAATGGTCAGTTAAAGATTTGCAAATTGATTAAAAGGAAGATGGAGATGTGTTATAAAGTTTTGTTTGAAGAAGCAGAAACAATAAAAGGTAATGTTTATTAGAGGAAAAGAAAAGTAAGTGGAACCGAAAGGAAGTAGAGAGATAGAGAGAGAGAGAGGATGGCGCCTGGGGGACGCTACTTTCGGACCCAATATCCTAGTGCTGGAGTGCTGGAGTCACGGGAACGTACAAAGTGTTCACTGTTGGTTGTATCTGTGTAGTTGTGCACCGCCTTCACCGCCCCCCCAGTATGACATGTGTGTTCGGTTGCATTGTTTTGTTGTTTCCTTAGCTACTACCACTGCCTCACTGTCTTGTGTCGTCGGATCTCCCCTCTCATATCACATCCGGCCTGTATCTTTAGACCAAATTGTAAGAATTGCCTAGCAAGCAGGGCCATCTAAATCTGCCACCCTTAAAGGGAAAATAAAAGAAGAGGAAGTATTACTTTAAAGAATGCAGTTTTAAAGTAACATTTCACCAGATAACAGTAGAAATCTAGGGTTCGGCAATAGATTTCAATTAGTCCCTCTATCACAGTGAGGGTCATGCAAATTGGACATTAAATTTAAAAAGATAATCAGTTTATTTACTTCCACTAACTGCTGTAAGATGAAATCGTATCAAATTTTGAAACTTAATTTTGAGAAAAGTATTTGAGGTCTACTAAGTTCGAGGTTTTAGAACTTGCTTCTTGTCCTAACATTTTTGTTTGAAACATTTTCAGAGAAAACTTAATTTTAGTTGGTTCTGAGAAGATGGGAATGATCGATTGAAAAGTGAATTTTCAAAATCGTGTATGTAGACCATCTAGAAGGACGAGAAAATCTTGCGATAGTTTGACACGATTTTTTAGTTAAAATTTAAATTCGCAATCTCGGTTAGACTGGTTAAATTTAGTGGACCGATGAAATGGAAAACCTTATTGATTACAGTGTAACATTGTGTATTGTGGAGACTGTATGTATCAGTATCCTGTGTGTGTGTGTGTGTGTGTGTGTGTGTGTGTGTGTGTGTGTTTCAATAATGCCCCCAAGACAGTTTTACAAGTTTGTATGTCCATTGTAGAGAGCCTGTTTACAACTTTGCATGTGTTTCACTTTACGATCTCTGTACAGAATTGGTTCCTGTACAAGTACGGACACTTCTCTCCTCCGTCTTCATCCGGCCATTCCATCCTTATTGTTATTGCGCCAGTTCCACTACGGTTCCTTCACGGCCTCCCCAGTATACTTACAATTCGAACACCTTATTTGTAATAAACTCACAACACACATAGTTAAACTAACTGACTTCAATTTCCTATTTGTTTTCCAAGTTGCACCTTATATAGGACAACGATATTGGCCAAATTCATTATTGTTTAGTTGGACATTGTACATTGTGTTGCACCAACATTTATATAAATATATTATCGATTTAATCATCATGCCATCTAATTTAATATTAATACAAATATTTGAAAAACTCTGTTGTCTTATAAACTTCTGGAAACTTCCTTAAGAACTTTAAAAAGAAAAAATCAATGGAACAGGAAATGATTATTAACTGTGGATCATTATGGACCAGTTGATATAATTACGATTTAGTCAATAACAGAATGGTGAACTGTTCATTTCACATTACATTACTGTGCCAGTTGTGTTTCAAATTTGAAATCGTCTGACGGTTTCCACAATACAAATCCTTGGCACGACTTCCCCATAACGCAATTATTGCAATTCCTATTTATACATGGGATGTTTATTAACACTATTTAAATGGGCTTGCCTTATATCTAAATAAAACCCAGGTTATAATTAACGCCAGATATAATTCCCAAATTATATTTGTTGATTTTAGGACACAAGATTGTACAAGATTGATCTTGTAAAGGCAGTTTTAACCTAAATCACAGAACGCCCACAACTATCCTAATATCAATTTTTCTAATAAGCAAAGTTTAAGTTAGTCATTTACGCAATTTTCGAAAAAATCGGGAAAAAACTGAAAAAAAAAAAATCCAGTCTTTAATGCACTTTCAGTCATGGATTTTGACAAACTGTAGTAACAGGATGAGTTTGAGTTTGCTGCGAATTTGCTGTTTGTGAGATATTTTGATCCCATACACACACAAACATATAATATATATTACATGTATACATACATATGTTATACTTGTAATATATATTGCATCATATATGCACGCGTGTGGATTTGTGAGAGTATGCGAACAAAATATCTCACAAACTACAAAATCGCAACAAACTCAAACTCATCAAAAACTGACACGATTACAATAAGTACTTCCTATTTACTAGGAGTAAGAGAAAGTAAAAAGTATTAAAAATTAATCTATAACTGGTGAAATGGGTATAAATTAAAGTGATTTGTTTTAAGCACTATAACCTGCACTGTTTACAACTTAACATGTTACCTGTTACTTTGGTCTGCAGTTCCCATTTAATCATTAATTATGAATATTATGAATAATAGAGTATCTTTATTTTTATTTTTATTTCTTTTGAATTTTGAATGTAGTATTAAAACACAATTTAATTTTATTTGATTTGACTTTATTTTCTTTGTCCAACTCAATCCAACATAATTTTATTTTCAATAAATTATAAATTATATTTTTGTTTATTATGAATACATTAAATGTATGAATCTATTAATATATCATTATTATTATTATTATTATTATTATTATTATTATTATTATTATTATTATTATTATTATTATTATTACGAATGTAGTTAAATAATAAAGCCCATCATAGTAGAGCTACTGCTCAGGGAAAAATGAAAAGAAAGTAGTACTAATAAATGTTCATCTGCCGGCGGGGGGGGGGCGTATTAAATATTAAATTAAATAAAATACATGTCAATTTCTTTTTTGTTTTATGTGAACAAATATAAATTTGTTAAACAGTCACAAATAAGAAAATAGCAGTTTTTTAAATTTATTTGGTATTCATTTGAAGTGGTGTCTTGACATTGCCCGCTCAGTGGTAAGTAAATGTTTGGTAAACGTATCGTTTGAAGAAATTTGATGACCTGCTTTTATTATTTGGAATGTGTTATTATTAAATTAAATCAGATTAATTTGTTATCAGGTCTAAATAAAATTTTCCTTTGAAATTCAAAGAGTTGGATTTGATTGCGTGCAAGTTATACTGGCCAAGAGGACATACTGTGTATCTGTATCTCCGTATCTGTGTTATTATTCTCTTCCTAGGAGCCTCTACATCTCACGATCCGGTGATGGGCAGAGTTGTCTGTAGCGAGAGCACTGCTCGGAGGCCGGCAGTGCACTGAAAAGGCTCCGGAGGGGCAGAATAGATCTTTCAGGTCGCAGTGCAACAATCCCCTAAAACAATCTAATCTGTGTTATACATCTATACTACATTATATACATACAAATTAAGATGGAGTATTTCGTTTTTAATCCCTCATGTATACAGTTGTAGCACCCATTTTGTGCATAATATTACAATAAATGCAACAGAACCAGCGCCGCCCCAGCAACTAAAGTATATATTGGTATTGAATACTCTATAGAATATATATATATATATATATAGAGAGAAGAGGAGAGAGAGAGAGAGAGAGAGGAGAGAGATAGTTGGTATAAGTTGCTAAGTTAAGGGGAGAAAAGCCGTGAAGATATTGCCCTATAGTTAGGTTGTAAGAAATAAGGTTCAATATGTCGATGTCAGGAGGCGTGTTAAAAAGAAAATTCTCGCAGACAGCGCATTTGTGTGTTGTGTGTGTGTGTGTGTGTGTGTGTGTGTGTGTGTGTGTGTGTGTGTGTGCAAACAGATGACAAAAAAAAGAAACAGAAATAAAGTGCATATAGGAATTAAGGGTGGATAAGTTTAGTTGTTGCATTGTCTGCCAAATAGTGCACCATGCGCCATACAGACCCCTTATTACAATCCCTTTTTAAAACAGGCAATAATATTAATTTATGTGCAATTTTAAGTATGCCAAGTGTGGGTAGGCGGGTGCCATTGTAGTGTGCTGGTATTGAGTGCCAAATCGGCTCTCTAAAGTTGTTGGCGCTCCACGTCTATATATCTGTTTATATATATAGATATATGTACTGATGAATCCTCTAGTATAGTTTCATTATAGCTGAGAAGACCTCCGGAGCTCCTAGATGTATATATATATATATATATATATAAAAGCTCCTAGGTTACGCACTACGCCTAAACGGCCTGATTTATTTATTTTTTTCTTCTTTTTTTCCTAGCCTGGAGTGGGAGTGGAATTTGGCAATTTAATGCCCCTTCCATTTGCGCCGGAGTGTTGGTGGCGCACTCGTAAACTCATCGTCAATACAGGACAGACTGGTAGTGGTAAAGTCATCCTCCTTCTGTGAGAGTGTCTCGCTGTAAAACAGTAAAAGCAGAGCAACAAGATTTATATATTCGATTCTTTGTTAATATTACCCTCAGTTTAGTACTAAATTTATTTATCTGGGGGTCAGGATGCGCGACACAGTATATAGCCTCTTTCATTTCTTTCTGCTGAACCCCACTAACTGTCTGTTTCTTGTAATACTACTGGTCTGGAGATGTACTCGGCAGAGAGCGTCGTGTTCAACTCTGCCTTATCTTGCAATCACAAATTATGGTCCAATAAGAGTTTGGTGGCTACAGCTTGGAGATGGGTCTCTCTGCAGTCTACCATTACAACCTATTTATTGTACTCACATCTCTAACGTTCTCTTGTGAGTGGCTCGCTGATCTCCATAACACAATTCTGAATGGCTGGTCTACATTACATACTTCCATACACAATTGTTGCTGTCACATGTTTTTGATTAATACTGTATTTACTTTATAAATACAGTCAATAAAACTGGAACATGTCTCTTCTTATCACATACAATATTCTCTTTATCTCTTTATAATATTGTTCAGATAAAAAAAACAGCTCATATGTTTTTTAAATAAGACAGCTAATATATTATTACATTCATTATTTTTTTTAACATAATAAACAACAAATTTGTATAAATCCATGAGATCTGATACAACAATATATTGCAGGTTTCTGGTTTGGCGCAATAGTTCTGTAAAATAATACTTTGCCTTTCTCTCTAATAGATAAAGCAGACTGTAAAACAAATTCTTTTTTTAATAACTTTATACAGTTGTACTTAAATTACATTTTAAGGAATTTAATTATTTCATATATATAACGGCCAATACGATTGATGATTTAAAACCAGTCTTCAAACTATTTTCAAAAAGCAGCAAAAAAATTCTACAAAAATTCCATTGTATTATGTTCTATTGTATCTTGTTTTCTTGTTCTATTGTATCTGTTCTATTGTATCTTGTTTTCTTGTTCTATTGTATCTGTTCTATTGTATCTGTTCTATTGTATCTTGTTTTCTTGTTCTATTGTATCTGTTCTATTGTATCTGTTCTATTGTATCTTGTTTTCTTGTTCTATTGTATCTGTTCTATTGTATCTGTTCTATTGTATCTTGTTTTCTTGTTCTATTGTATCTGTTCTATTGTATCTGTTCTATTGTATTATTCTGTTCTATTATTCTGAACACGGTGCGTTGTTCAGTCTTTAAAGAGCTAGGTTTTCTAATGTCTAATTGTTGTTTTCGAGGTGCCCAATATTATTATCCCATTTTTGAATATCATCTGATTTAGAAATGGATAATTGTAATATTTAATATTATGATCGGTGACCCTGGAAGTGTTCTGTAAGTCAGTGCCTATCATCAATTATCATTACATAATTATCAAATTATTCGAAATAATTCTGACGGCTGTATTTGGAGGTGTATTTTTTAGTCGGTTAGTCTATTGGGCACCGTTCATACCTGGAGTGCGACAAGTGAAATTTGCTGCCCGGAGTAGCTCATCCCGCATCTTACATGAAAGAATTGTGCAAACACGGCGATGGGATCTGTGTGTTAACTACATGTCTCTCAAATAAATATCGCGGTAGGGTCCTTAATTCGTTGTTCGTTAAGGTTTATTTTGGTTACATTTTTGAAATATAAGTTTTCACATTGAAATTAAATGTTTGGAAGTTTCTGGTTAAAAAAAATTGTTTTCAGCGAACAATCTGCGAGTGTATTTCATTTAAATTTATATATGAAGAATGCTTAAACTTGATATTCTTAGGATCCAACACCAAATCTTTGAACCGGAAGTGCGCCTTTACCAATCGGTTTTATCAATTTTTAGCTAGAATGATTCCTATCATTTATATCAATAAAATTGTATTACATTTATTTGAAATATTTTTTCGGTAAATTGTGGGATCTATGCGGTTAAACTTACTTCTAAATTGCACTTTCTGTGTAACACATATATTAGAATTGTGAAAATTCCAGCTTAGAGAAAGTCGTTTACATCAAATGTTAATCCAGTCTAATCTTGATAATAAAGATGTTATTAACAAAATTCTGTTGTAATGTTCTGCAAACTTCATTGCTAATGAGAGGAGTGACAAAACTATGTACTTAGTTACTAACTTAGCTCAAATCTAAATACTCAAAAGTTGTTGTACACAATTTAAATATAACATTGTCGAAGTTGAGTCACCACAGTTTAGCACCAAATCTCATCTAATTATTTTTTTGTGTGTTATTATATGAAGGTGCATAAGATCTAGGTCCTTCATAGCTTTTATATAATCTCTGGTAGGCACCATACGTTTAAGTTAACTGCTGGGTTGGTGTCCGTGATATTCGTCGTACTCCTCACAAATCTTAGCCTAAGGTAAATCTAATGTCTATACTTTACTTTAAGTTACATTTTCGCATTCACACAGAACAAACACAAATAAATGCGCCCATTACTCTCAAGCCTCAGTTTTTAGAGTATATACATGCTTTATACTAAAGTTCGCAAATTATTCGGTTTATTGTATTTACTGACCATATATGGTTGGAGAAAGAAAACATCTTTCTCTCTTTCCAAAAAAATTCTTGAAACTGATTAAAAATAGAAAGTCATTATTTTAAAAGTGTGTTTAAAGGAACTGGAGGTTTGAGAAAGCAGCTGGAGGAACAGAAATCAGCTTCTAAAACATTTAGGCTTTCCGGTTGACACCGTGCCAGTGTTTGTTGTAAACCCATATTGTTGTTTCGCCCATATTACAATTGGCTTCTTCAGGGTAGTGTCGTCTCTAAAGCTGAAACAACACTGTTTCTCAACAATCGGTCTCACCACGAAGACCTAAGTGTTTTACATGACAATGGCCGCGGAAGCCTGAAAGATTATTCACTTTCTAGTTCAAAGACGTTAGTATATATGTATATAATTATATAGGAACATTTAGAATTGTTGGCTAAGCATAGAAAAAGGATAATGTTAGGAAGTAGAATGAGAGAAATTGTAGTGGTTCAGAGCTGTATGACACTATATAAATAGGAATATAGTAAAGTTCCATTGGTTATATATATATATACATGTGTGTGTGTGTTTTTTGGACGTTGAATGTGTGTGTGTGTGTATATTATTGATGGCGGTGATGATTATTAAAGCTTTTAGTGTTCCTGTGTTACTAGGAGCGGAATATAATGATCACCAAGCCAGCTCGTTCTGCCGCTTCTAGAAAACACACACACACACACACACACACACACACACACACACTGTAAAAATATTTGGAGTATTCTTGATTCTCTTTGTTACAATTTGTCATTTTTATCTCAAAATTGATCATCTGCCCATTACTTTACCACTCACCACGGGGTTTAGTTTCCCTTGCCTCACACAGTCATATAGTGACAAAATTTAATGAAAAATCAACAAATACGGGAAGTCATTTACGGCAAATTATTTACTATCCTTTCTCTTGCAGATTGTTCGTGCAATTAAATCAATAACATAACCATAGGTTCTTTCTTTAAAACTTATTAAAAAAATAAAAGTATTTTTTTTAAGTCGTTGAAGTGGAAGTATCGATTAACTGAAACTTCGCTGAAAAGTTATTTGTAAAATTGATTTAATTATATGAGGGAATGTTCCTTAGGAGCCTGCTCGCCTGTTCACTCAGTAGTCATCGACCAGTTTCAGTTGTCTAACTTCAGGTGTCTGATGTTTTCACCTACTACGTACTTAATTACTCAATACAATCCAGTAAGTTCAGCGATTATTTCAGTTGCTAGTTTATTTAAAAACTACTATTAGTTTAATAAGTTTCTTAATATATTGTTTTTGGCATTAGTCCATTAACAATTGCCCGTGTGAGCTTTTTCCCACTCTAAGGCTTTCATAAACGCTGTTTTTACCAACGATTGCAGGTATATCTTACATTTAAGACAAGAAGGTCATTTCTTCAACTGTTAGAATTCGTATTTAGAGTTTTCAGAGAAGAAAATTCGATTATTGTATGGCTTTTCAAGGAAATCAGGTAGTCAGTTTTATTTAGCCCTTCGTCACTTCACAAGATCTTGACGTCAGTGCGGGTATCTGAATCTAACAACATGAACAATACTTATACTACACACTCCCCCCCCCCCCGAGTGCCTGGTTAGTACATGACTACGGAGGTACTTGATGAATGTAAATATTTCGATTTAGCATATCCATAAAGGCAAACTATAGCTCACCTACACAAACACTCATTCACATTGTCATTGTAGACAGATGACTATATTCGAAATACACCAGAATAGATGATATAGGTCGCAGCCGCTTCCTGTACACGTCTAAAGTCACAAGTGTTTATTTTATGAGCGAACCCAATATTATAAACTCCTAAATACCGATTAATTTTTCGTTTCTTTTATTTATGTTACATTACCAAAGCTCAAGGAGTAACTGTGGATTAATAGTAATAGTTACGTTGTAAAATAGATGTTGAAATTCGGTCAAAAATCTTTAAATAGATGTTGAGGATCTTTTTAAATTTTCACCGACGTTTCGGCAAATGTATTGCCTTCTTCAGGGTCCGTACAAAGGATTCAATACAAATCAGAATAAAAAAAGAAAAAACAATATAAAATATAAATTTAAAATAAATATTTTAAAATAATTTTTTTTTCAAATAAACTAAATAAAGAGTATATATATACATATATATATAGCAATTTTAAATTTAGTTTGACTGCAAAACAAATCAATAATAAAACTTCATGACAGCTATTGAAACTTTGACAATATTGGCATATATAAGAGTAAAATATGGAAATAACATAGGAATGTACTTACAAAAATTTCTCAATAGAATTTCTTAAAAACTATAGTTTAACTTGTGATATACCATCATCAAGTGTTATGGACATTGTATGGGTCAAGGTTTATAAAGTGCTAGGAGTTTGGATAGGAAAACGGTGTCTTAATCTGTATTTTGTTTTGGAAATTCTAGGAGATTGATGTAACTGAGGGATAGGTTGTTGGTATTTCTTCTAAAACTGATAGATAATTTATCTTTTTTAATATGTATCATTTCCAATATATTTCTTTTCCTATTATTATTGTTGATGGAGAGAATTTTAGGGTTTTCCGTGTCAAATCATGTTTGTATTGTATGCAATGTTTCGTTATTGCTGCAGTCATGTCAGAGGAATCTATCGATAGAAATTATAAAAAGGAATTTTCATGTTTTGGAGAATATAACTAATATCCTTCTTCAAAAATTCATCTCTCTGTTATCCCATTGCTGTAAATCAGGATATTTTCAATACAATCAACACTTTTACCAACAAATCTTTTGTACAGCCATAGGAAGTAGCCTAGGACCTACTCTTGCGGATACCATCATGTCAGAATTAATCAAAATTCTGTTAAAAAACTACCCTTTACTATTCCTTTTTTCTTCAAATATGTTGATGACTGTTTAACAGCTATCCCTAAAGAACATATCCATACCATCCTGAATACCTTTAATACATACCATCCCCGTTCACAATTTACACACGAAATAGAAATAGATAAAAAATTAATTTTTTAGACATGACGATTATCCGTGAAGAAAATGGTACATGAAATCCATACATTCTGATAGATTCCTCAATTTCCTTTCCAATCATCCATATAATCAGAAAATCAACTTTGTTAAATCTTTTTCCAAATGTATACTTCATCTTAGCCATGCCCGTTTCCATGAGGACAACAAATTAAAATTATCCAAGATATTTAAAAATAATGGCCATCCTCTCCATATAGTACAAAAAATATTAGATCAACGATCCACGGATACTATGACCAACCTAATTCCCTCTCGCCATTACAGCAACTTCCAATATCCTATATCTCCATCCCATACATAGAGGGGCTATCAGAAAAAATAGCTGAAATCTTCAAGAAATATAACCTTTCCATCGCTCACAAAAACTCCAATCCTCTAAAAAAACTCTTTTCTAAACTCAAAGACCCCACACCACAACTTTATCATCAAATGTAATTTATAAAATAAATTGTTTACAATGCCCAGCTACATACATAGGACAGACATCTCAGTATTTAAAAAATAGCCTATAGCCAGTGGCGGCTCGTGACTTGGATATATGGGGGTTCAACTTTTTTTATACTTACATTACCTATCATAATTAGTAGCTTGGCTAGTTAAAAATCACGAAGTAAGCCAGGAGCCAGGTAAAAACTTGCATCCCTCTCCTACAATTAAATATGTTAAATTAATAATAAATCTATTAGCTCAGTGGATAGTGCATTGGACTCCCACGCGGAGGACTCGGGTTCGAGTCCAGCTGTGCTGCCCTTAGGTTTTTCTTCCTAGGAGCTCTTACAGCACACTGTCCGGTGATGGGCAGTGTTGTCTGTAACGAGAGAACACCTTCCGGAGGCCGGCAGTGCACTGAGAAGGCTCAGGCGGCAATGACCATTACTCAGTTCTCAAAATTATAATTGACAAATTTTATAGGTTGTGTACCAAATTTAATGAAATTCTTCGAAAACTGAAAAAAATGTTCAGTAAAAGCGCACTTCCGGTTTACTATTTTCTTGAAACTCAGAATTTTGGCCATCTATTTATTTCTAATTAATTTTGTTTGGATGATAGAATTGTATAATCAAATATGAGAGCACTTTAGAGAATAATATAACCCCATCCCTCCCCTAAAAGTGCCCTTAAATGAATTTGACCAGACAAATGTTTCAAATAAAAGTTATAGATCTTTGTATGTTTAGTTTATGTAAGAAAATTCAAGAAAATTATCGGAGCAATTTTTGAGAAAATGGCGAAAAAGTGAAAAAATCATTTAGTAAAGTGGTAAAGTAAACGCACTTCCGGTTATGCGATTTTTTTCAAACAACATATTATATTCTTATTAATATTATTTAGATGACAGAATTGTATAGCGAACGAAATAGAACTTTAGATTGAAACCTAACCCAACCCCTCCTTCAAAACTGCCTTTAAATGAATTTTTCCGGAGAAATGTTTCAAATAGAAGTTGTAGATCTTTGTATGTATAGTTCATATACCAAATTTCAAGAAAATCGTCGGAGCCATTTTTGAGAAAATTGCAAAAAAGTAAAAAAATCAACTAGTAAAGTGGTACTTCCGGTTGAGGAATTTCGACAGATAACGTAGGGTCAGATCTCATGGTGATACCTAAACGGAATATTAAGTTTCAACTTTCTACGGTTTTTCGTTTTTGAGCTATGGTGTTCACATACATATACACACACCCGTGCACGCACACAGGCGCACACAGAGAACATTTGCTAAAAACTTTTTTAACTCCGGGTAAGATCGGGTAAGTTCGTTCGTAGATCGTAAGTAATGTTCATCGCGCTTGTAACCCCTACTCTTTTTGAAAAAAGTTAATAAAAACATACACTTTTCTATACTAACACAAAGAAATTTTTTATATATACATATATATATATATACTAAATTCTCCAGCGCGACTCCCAACTGTGAACCCCCTGCTTCCTACTTTTTTATACATCTCCTGATACACATGCAATTCACTAAGTGTACAATTCATTGTACGAACATATTAAAGGAGCTCCTATACTGATATACGTACCTATTCTTTTATGTCTGACTCTCCGATTGTACTACTGATCTTTTTCATTAATACTTTATAGATTACACAATTTTTGTACAATTTATACTTATAGTATATATAATTTTTGGTGTGACTTATGTTCTAACTAATATAAAAATGAAAATATGTTTTTGAAATTGAAATATGAAAGAAAATAAAATCAAATAAGCAAATTTTGCTACTTTTTTATTTAATTTTTTACTTTTTTTCATCAAATAGTTGGGGGTTCAGTCGCGCAATCGCGAATACCAGTAGCCGCCACTACCTTCGTGTATTTTATTTATCATATGATCGTAAATTTTTATTTAACTATGAAACAATAGGAACATATCCAATTGTAATTACCTTCTGAATGTTTTCTATGCTTCATTTATTTAATATCTAATTATTGCTTTTCAGGAGAATAATGTACTGGAGCTATTAGTACCAGTTGGTAATTCAGATCATTACAATACTGTTGTTTTAATAACATATTTTGTAACTATAGCAGGTACTTTTTATATTTATACAGTCATTCTACTAAGCCTGCCTAAATCAAAAAAGGACCGATGAATTGATTTAATTTAATTCAATCAAAAACAACTGATTCAATTAAGTTAACATCTAAAATGAATTCATAAAACTTGAAATTTAGTTTTAATGTTATATTTCATTAAGTGTTAATAAGAGAAGTAATTTGAAATGAAATCTTAATTTGAAAGTTCTTATCTCAGATGTATGAATAATATCTAGTCTTAGTTTGTAAATTATATTTTATTTAGTTAATTATTAATTTTTAAGAAATGACTGCTCAGAATTGAAGTGCCTTTTAAAGTCGAATCAAAACAATCAGAAACATTTGTCAATGTTCAAAAAAATAATGTCCTGTATAAAGCAGGAAATAATATGTTTGATAACATTCAGGAATTTAAATTGCAACAAGTTTTTTATATAAATAAAATTGGGACTAACTAATGCCCTACTTTAAAAAAACTACCAGTAATTATTTATAAGCAAACTTTTGCGAGATAAATGAGGCTATTCAAACAATGGAGAGCTATATAGATAATGTAAATATGCGGACGATTTATTTACTGAAACATTAATGGCACTTCGTATTGTTGACGTAAAGTGCACGACTATTCACTAGGTAACATATGCATGCTCGAGAGCACCTTTCTTTGGAGATTGGCCTAGAAGGTTCTCGAAAAGTATTGACAATGTTCGTATTCTTAGCTTGCTTCTTTTAATATCTGGATCTTATAAAATCCATAAAATCATGTTAAAAATCCCAGAGATTTACTGCTCCGGAGTAAAATACCTTATATTAATCCAATACCTAATATATTTTATAATCCAATATTAATAACTACTTTGGAACAAGATGCCACATATTTATTAAGTAATTTCTCTGATCTTACAATTGATAATTCTTATCATTTAAAGGGCTATTACGAGGTCAGACGAATCCATAGCCTTCTGAATTAGTGATAACAGAAAGGTGACTAAAATATAACAAATTCAGAGTTGCCTGATGCGATTTCCTAAATCCCCCACTCAAAATGTTTTCCCAAATTTGAGCTCAAATCCCCTAGATATAAAATTGCCAGGAAATTTAAATTTTTACAAATTGAAAAAGACCGGAGATCAAAAAAATCTTTGTCGTGCAAATTAAAAAAAAGTTATTTATTAAAACTGGTATAAAATGTGTATTTCTATTATTGAATAATCATAAATTTGTAAATATAACATAGGTAGGTGTATTACTAATAATTAATGTTGAAAATCCAATAGGTAGTAGGTCAGATTTGAGTCAGTATATCTAGAAGATAGTACAAATAACATTGAAGGAAAACAAATAAAATCTGAAATGTTATGTCACAAATTCCTCAGAGCTCCTAAAATCAATTTTTCTTAGAAAAATGTTTCAAATAAATGTGATAAATATTTATGTGTGTAGATAGAATACGAAGTTTAAAGAAAATCGTTGGAGTCACGAAAAACTGAAAAAAATCCTTTCGTTTCCTAGATTTTGGCCGAAACCTTCTTATAGATCTGGCATATACCCGGAAAACAAATTTCAAGTCCCTGGGGTTTTTTTTTTGTCTTTGAGATATATTGTTCACACGCACACACACACACACACACACACACACACACACATACATATATATATATATATATAATTTTTTGTCCTTAGGGACTTCTAAACATGTACTTCGGTGCAACTCAATTTTTTATTTTTTTTATTTACAATACTTACTCTTTTAGAGACAGTAAAAATGCCAAAATAGTTTCCTTTTAATATATACTTAAAAAGGAGCTTACTTTTCACTTTAACCATTTCTGATCAAATTTGAATTTTTTGGAATGGATCTAAAAAAAAAAAAAACGCTTGATTTAAACAAAAAATGTAATCCTTTGAAGGATTTTGATATCTCTACCCGATTTCAAGTTAATTGGATTGCGCATCGTAGGACACACTTTATAAAGTATAGAAAATAGACTATAAATGCAAATGTTAGGGGCGAATAAGTTATTGTGAAAGTCAAAATTTCTACATCTTTTACCAGATAATAATAAAAATAATAATTAAGAAAGCAAATATCCGATAAATAGAAAGTAAAATTCCGTGCAGGACTCTCACGCTAACTTTTCTCTAACTACAAGTTTCACACTATTAAATGTATATATATATTTTTTTTAATGGCTAGAATTTGTATTAGATATGTAGTTGTTTCAATACTTACAGACATTTTAATGAAATTACAATCAAGGGGTTGAGCCAAACTTCTTAGCTCCCCAACAACTTAACTTCTTTTATCTCGAGAAAGGTTTGAAATAAAAATTGTAGATATTTATATATGCAGTTAGAATACCAAATTTAAATGAACTTGAATGAATCATTTTCTGACTGGATTAGGAGCAATAGAAAATTCGGTCAGTAAAAGACTGTCTTAAAATTTCGAAATTTGGATAATATATTAATTATCCGTTTGAGGAAGAGAAATCATACAGTATCAAAAAAATAGCCCTCTCTAACGTCACAGCGCCTCCAGAACCCCTTCAAATGAAGTTTCCTGGAAAGATTAAAAGTTGTACAACTCTAAACGTGCAGTTTGTAAGGAGTAAGGGATTTAAAAAAAAAGAAAAAACAGTGAATATAAAATACAAAAAAAAGTAGAAAAGGTCAGTGTATACGAGCAAATGGTGGCATTGTTGTGAAATTGAAAACGCTACACCTGCAATACAGACAAATAATAAGAGTTGAACAGGTAAGTGAGTAGTAAAGCTGCCGACTGGCCGGTATATTTGAAAACAGAAATAGAGTTTCTTTTGTGGTATTTTTTTTTTTTTTTTGACCGCCGAACCTCCAGCATGCAGTGGTGTTTCTTGGCCATATTTAAGTACTGTAACTCTTCTGGCGGAGCATGGCCACTCGATGCACAGGTCTAGCAAAAAAGAATGCAGACACGACTATGCTGTAAGGTGTAAGGGAGTTAGAAAAAAAAAAAAAATAATCAACAGTGAATAAAAAATATTAGAAAGTGTAAGTGGGTCACTGTATACGGGCAAACGGTGGCATTGTTGTGAAAATTGAAAGCGCTGCACCAGCAATACAGACAAACAATAAGTGTTGAACAGGGGAGTGAGTAGCAAGCTGCTGACTGGCCAGTGCATTTAAATTCTGAATTAGAGTTCTTTCTTGTGTCCGTTGCTGGACTGCCGAATTTGCAGCATGCAGTGGTGTTGCCTGGCCATCTGTAAGTACTTATAATTCTTTCTGGTGGGGCGTGGCCACTCGATGCACGGGTCTGGGGTGTAAGTAACCAAAGAAAACGCCGATACAACTATGCCACCGTTTCTCCCCGTAGCCTGATTCGGGGTTGTTTTGCTTTATGGTTTTATTGATTTGTTAGGGTGTTGGGCATTATTAACGTTAAAATATTAAACAAGTATGGGTGTTTTAGTGTTAAGGTGGCGTAATCAGTATTGTATTAGCTCTTCATGTATATTTAGGATATTTGTAGTATTTTAGGGGGATGGTAGTATTTCATATCAATTTTTAGATGTAATAGAATTTTTCTTAAAGGTTAGGACGAGGGTATTTAGTAGAATTGGTGTCACTGGGACCTTGTAGATTTTAGTCGTAAGTTTAGAAATATGTAAGTATTTTCTTGTATTTGTATTGATTGATTGTTCTTTTCAATTTGAATATACCGTTTGTATCCAGAGTTCTGATTACTGGCTTCCCCGAACACCTCCCACTCCCTCCTCCCTACTCCAATCCCGTCTACAATGCTACCGTTTCTCCTCGTAGCCTGATTTGGGTTCCTAACGGGGTTACTTTTATTGTATTATATATCTTATGATCTTATGTAGCATAAATAGTAATTGTATTAGTTTTTCACATATATAAGGATCTTAGTAGCATATCAAGGGAACAGTAATGTTGTATAAGAACTATTAGATGTAATAGGATTTCTGATTGTTATAACTTATCTATAACGCAAATTATCTCGGGGAATAGTGTTATTATTTAGGGCCATTAGAGTTACACAGTAGAAATGGTGTCGCTGGAGCTTTGTAAATTCTAGACATAAGTTTTTGTACTATATAAGTATTTTCTTTGTATTTGTCTTGTTTGTTATCCTATTAGAATATACAGTTTGTACCCAGGTAGAGTTCTCATTACTGGTAAGCCAGTTTCCCAGAACACTTCCCACTCCTTCCTCTTTGCTCCCCACACTGTCAAGATTAAATAAAATCTGGTATTTTATAAATATAGCTTAGCATGCATATTTACACTGTTCCTGACCGGTTTCGGATTTTCAACCATCGTCAGAACAAATTCACCAAGTCCGTGTAGAGAGTTCACTTCAACATAATGTTTCTGTTACACTTACACTTATTGGTTCCAACCAACCAACTTGTTGTTGAATCAACAAGTGTGAGTGTAACAGAAACATTACGTTGAAGTGAACTCTCTACACGAATCAGAGATATTTTCCGTGATAGCCTGCTTCTTTTTGTTGTCATCATAAAATCAGAAAATATCTCTGGGGTCCAACCACATCTCTACACGAACTTGGTGAATTTGCTCTGAGGATGGATGAAAATACGAAACCGGTCAGGAACAATATAAAAATGCATGCTACGACGGATAAAATACTAGATGTTATCCAGCATTGTGGACCCATCTAAGTATTAAATAAAATCGTTGAAACTAATTTAGAAAAAAATTGAAAAAAAAGAAAAAGAAAAATAGTTTCTTTGACGAATTTTGATCAAAATGTTGCTGTCAACTCCCCCTGGAACCTATATGAAATGTAAAGTCTGAACATTCTGTGAATTTTCCGTATAAGAATTATTTGTCATCACAAAATTTCTAGATTCCACTTTTTCGTGCTTAAAGGATCTCAAAACATGTATTTCCGGTGAAAACTCAATTTCGAAAATTCTTCTTACAGAAATAAGAGAAAGTAAAAAGAAAAAAAAAAATCGGTGAAACGACGGCTTATAGACAGTTAGAAGACAATTACAGCAACACAATGAATAGCAGAATATGATAGAAGCTATTACAATTAATTTTGCAGAAAAGTATTGCAATAAACGAGAATCAGTAAACGATGCTGAATTACTAAATCAATCAAACACTTTTCCAGAAGATAATTGTAAAATGGTTCTAAACGGCAACTAAACATGTGATCAAAATGCTAACTTTAAAAGAAATTCAAAATTTTGAATTGGAGTAAGAAGAAGTCTTTTGAGCGTTTCACACCAGGATTATTTTTTTTTTTTTTAATTTAAAAACGGCTCCGAGCTTACTATGTGATTCCCTCTAGAGCCATTTAATTATATATGAAGATTCATCAGATAAGTAATATTTAAGGACAATTAAAATTGTTACGAGAATTCTTTGTGAGAATTAAATTGATCAATTGATATTTTTGAAATAGCTTCTAGTATACCCTAATTTTAGCCAGCTCTAAGATATGCAAGTAATTATGGCGGACCAAATTTATACACTTTTATACCACGGCATAAACTGGATTTACCCCCAAACAATAAATATCTAAATTGGGACAATAATAAAAGTGTAAACTAAATTTAGTTTCACAATACTATAGGATACTTAGTTCTGAAATGGGTATAATAAGTGTAGTACTTGAGAATAGAATATACTTGAGGGTAAGAGTATCAAGGACGATGCAAAATAGACCGCCACAAACCTTACTATAATAAAGGGCAGTATATAACAAGACCATGGGAAGTGCTCGCACACTTTTACTTTACAGTCGCAGTAAATGTGGCGCAAATATCCTCCTGTTCACAAAAAGTAACCATTCTGTTCCGGTAGTGGGCAGTGCGGCGCATAATTACTAAAGTCGTAGGTAGTATTTATTGAGGCGAGCACCAGGAGATAGAAAGGTATCGGTTTTCCATTGCAACTGCTTTTTCTTCTCTCGTATAGCAGCACCATCGCTTTAACTTATAAATAAATACAAATATGTAAACTCCGGTTAAAAAAAAAACCATCGTGAAATTGCAACATATATATTTTTCTCTAAACCCTGGGTGTGATATGTTCACAGGCTAGACAATGATTGCTCAAAGGGTTAGGCATACAGAAAGACTTTAATAAGAAACATGTATATTTAATTAAGTATAAAAACAATTCATAATTACCTATTTTATGTCAATCCCAATCTATTACAAGTCCAGGTAAACGTTTCTGGTGCTGGCGCTAAAAATTCAAGATGAGTTCCTCTTCGATCAAAACAATTAATAATAACTTTCGATAAATGTAAGTGTAAAGGTATTGCTACGTCTCTTACTGATGTCAGTTTTAGCATTGCCAATATTTCTGGAGGAAGTTTCTGGAAATTATTTAACTATATTGATATAATGCACAGAAGTTCTAAACTACGCTAATAAATCTGATAATTGCTTGCTTTTAATTAACTTCTTATTCTTAGTTTAGCCAAAAATAATGTCACAAGTTTTGGATAGCTAATTATTTTATAAAAATAGATTCCTTAGAAATCCTGCTTTAGTTATTGCAAATGTTTGTTCTACTGATCATAGTCTGTTACACATTGAAACAAACAAAATTAACTTGAAACACTAATTGACAACTTTAGAACTCATGAAATTTTGAAAAAGAATTATCTGATCAACTCAAGTTAAGCTAATAAACTACAAAAAGAAAACAAATCCAATTATAACAGATTAAGAAAGGTTTCGTCAAACATAAGGAGTCTTTCAAGTTAATTTTGTTTGTTTCAATGTGTAACAGACTATGATCATGCTTTCGAAGGTCAACATTAATTTGATGATCTCTAATATCCAGAGTAAATAGAATAACTAATAAAGACTACTCTTGCGACACAATTTATGTCAAAAACAGTAAAAAAAATATGATTATAGATTTTAAGAAAATAAACCAATAAATTTGGTTAAATCCTTAAGAAATGAAAATACCTGAGGAAGACTAGCCACTGGACTGAATTTATCGACTAGAACTGATTGTCCCATAATACTTCTTATACGGGAACCATGTACATTATCTCCTAAAACTGGAGTAAGGAGAACTGTTGACAGATATATTCTCACACAGTGCCATGAATTTCTGGTTGTTCCAACTTCAACAAGACTTGCGTTATTATTATTTGCTAAAGTTTTGTGTGTAATAAATACCTTCTTTGCTACTCCTCTTATTCGTTCACCTTTCGTGCTGGATGATACTAAAACCGCCTTTAAGAAAATGTAATAAAATAATCATTACAATATTATGACAAATAACAGAATGCATCTATATATAATCATTTAATTTCCCACAGTCAAGTATTGGACAGAGGGTCAGCACAACTCAAAAACTTAAAATCGCAGAAAGGTCAAACTTGATATTTCGTTTATAATATAATAAGGTTAGAAAGATCGATAATAAGATTTTAGTCAAAATTGGTCTACCGGAAGTATATACAAGCTCGAAAATTTAGTTGTGAAATCTAAACGGCTGTTAAACTTCACCAGTCAAAGCATTCCAGTAGTTATGACGTCATGTCCACAGATTTACAACAAGTTGTCGACAATTTATTATACTACTAGGTTTTTTTGCGATTTTCTCGAAAACTACATATAATTAACAAAAATTGCCAAAATTCCGATTTTTCAGAAAATCGCTGAAATAGTTTGTCCAGAAATATCGCTAAAAAGATCTTAATATTAATATAAACAATAGCTTGCTTTAAAAACTATATTACTTTATTTCAGTAAAAAGCGACTTTAGAACCTTTTTTTTTTCAGTTTTCTGCGATTATCTCGATAAAGATACCAGCGTGGTACTTTGAACTTGATATACTAACTATACTTAAAATTTGTTTAAAACATTTTTCGAATAATAGATTTTAATGGGGGTTCTGAAAGGAAGGGATTAGCTTAGTGGTAGCGCACTGGACTCCCACTCGAGTAGCCCTTACACTTTCTCTTCCTAGGAGTCTCTATAACTAACTGCCCGGAGGCCGGTAGTGCACTAAGAAAGCTTCAGGAGGCACAACAATAAATCTTTCTGGCTGTTGTAGACTAGCTCCGGCCTTCACATATAGAAATATTGTTATAATTAAAAAAAATAAACAAATGTAACGGCAATGCAATTGGTATATTGTTAATAAAACTTTCAATGTAATGTTGCGGTATAATAATACATACCCCAATAGCCTTATCGCCTTATACTTTAACCGATATCAAATAAAATGAAACAAGTATAATTTTTAAAAAATTTATTATTTAAAAAAAAAAAAAAATACTAAATTCTAATGAAATATTTGTACATTCGCTTATTATTCTTTCGGCTACGTATAATTGACAAGGAAATTATTGAGTCAAAAAGTAGCTTATTAAGAAGTAAAAAAAGGTAATGAAATTGTTAGGATTTTATGATATAACTGCAATTTTCGATGTTTTTTTATCCAAAAAGCTGTTTCACATTATATGTCATTTCCAAAAAGTAAAATTAAAATGTTTTATGTTCCGCAATAAATATAATGTTATTATATATGTAAATAATGTTTGAAAATGATATATTTTTTTGTTCTATACTTCTTTCCTTCATACTCTAACACTGAATTTATTCATAACTCTCCAACTACATACAGGACAAAATCTGGAGTTTTTCTGAAACCATTGGTTACAATATCGCAATATATCTCCTCTCAGGTAATCTGCGCCCTTTCAAGCTCCATTCATAAGTACAGCATGCCGTATTGCATGAATAATTTGCACGCCATATTTATAAAGGATATGCTGATGAAGAAATTTTTGCAACAATCGCCTACTTAGTGAATACGACCCTTCCTCTCAAAATAGCTACAATAAAAAGATGACAGATAAATGATATTTTAGAAGAAGCTCATTAATATATCTATGATAAAGTTGGGCAACACTAAATTAACCTATTGGCAGATATGTTTTATTGCAACATTAAAGAATACATCTTTTATTGTATATTTTGTGAAATACATTAATTTTCTTTTTGTTGCTGCTTAGTCACCAGTACCCAAGACTTTTCCGGATGCTTGTTAATTCCAGCGTATGCCTTGAGCTGGTTCTGCCTAGTTAGTTCAATCCAACTTTGAAGACTCAACTTGAAGGTCACTTAGATCCTACCATTCGATATGAAAATAATGATACGGACCAAGCTGATAAAGTACACTGGGAGAAAGAAAATATTTATAAGAAAAATATTGGTTTCTATAAAGAAAAGTTTCTCGAGGTGTACAATGAAAGGGAATTTCATATATCTGGTCTAGGGTTTGGGTCAAGAGGTACCATTCCAACTCTTTAAGTTTTTTGACGAGGTCGGACCAGACTCATCACATCTGACTACTCTGGCAGAATCTGTACAAGTGGATTCTCTAGGGATTTTAAACTGTCATATAGACGGTAGTCTTTGGCTAGAATTATCATACCTAACGATTCATTTGTTGCATTTGAAGTTAATTTTTTGAACCTATGCTGACCAGCTTGACAGTTTAAAAAGTATTTTATTTTATATGTTAATGTTATGTCCTCCGCTGACTGATCAGAAAGCTGTGTGTTCGCATCGCAATATAGTTGTGCAGACCCACTTTTAGAAATAAAGTGTTATTTATTAATGAATCCCAATTTTCTTAGTTAGTCCAAGTTTTTTATGTGTTCATTATTTAATATTTTTATCTCACAAGGAAAAAAATTATTGAAGCAGAAGTATATGTTAGCATTGTCCAGTACTTTTTGTTGTGCTTTATTTCCCACTTAAAACTCTAAGCACAACTTATCTTACTAAACATTATGAAAATTTATTCTTTTAATAAGAAAAGTAATAATATAAATTATGGATTGGTTTCCACCAATAGATATGTGGAGGCAAGTTTAAAAAAAGTGTGAAGAAATAATATACCTTTTTTTCCCTTGTTGATGGAGAATTTTCAAGTTTGATAGCTCCCTGAAAGTGTGACATTTCCTTGACAGGTTCACCAACAACTACAGATTCATATAAATCTGAAGGTTGACCTTCCATTCTCATTCTAAGTAACTTTTTGTGAAATTTTTCTTGTAAAGTTTTATCAGTGCAAAAAATTGCCACTCCAGAAATGTATCTAAAAGACAAATAATTTGTTTTCAATGAAATCTATATTTTAATTGACTCTTAAAATAATTGGTAGTTTAGAATTAATCGTAAAATATTTAAAGATCACAAGATTGGAGTTTAAACTGTAGAAAAGCTTACTTTTCTGGCACTCTAATATTAATTATGTCGGTACAGTCCAAATATTTTTTGAGAAAAGGCAAAATCGTGGCCAATGATATTTCCAGTGGGTCATTCTCTTTAAACTTAGTTTTATCTTGTGAAAAACTTATCCCATAAGGTTTATTCAATACTAAAAGCCCTGAAAAATAATGTTATGATACAACTGTATCTGTAATATTAACATACACAGGGTTATTTCATTCTTAAATTATTATGAGCTAATAATTATTGCACTTAAACTAAGAAAATGTTCATCCAAAGTTACAGAAGACAACTCTATTATATGTATCATTATAAAATTGTCCATAATATGCACTTACCATTTTCATGATAGATAACTCCTTTTGCCAAATCTTCAGCTATCTGACTTGAGGGTACATATTTCTGTTTATATACATGGCAGTATCTTTTGTAGCAAGTAATGCTTCTTCTTGCAACCAACATATTTTTGCTTCTAGGAAGGTAACTGAAATGTCATCTTATTGTAAAATTTGACATTTTCATATAAGAATCTTCTCTATTTAGCTCAATTAAATTTGAACGCCAAGTTCCTCTTTTCAACAGCAGTTTTCTTTAAGCATAAGCACATTCTATTATGGTAAACAAGATAACAATATTGCAACCTTACATTTTTAAGGATACCGGTCATGACAAAAATCCTATCTTTGTTTTATAATCGATTTTATAATAAAATTCCAAAACTTTTTTTTTATTTAAAAAAAAAATTCTCATATTTCAAATTAATATCGTGTGAATTCACTTATCATATGTTGATGTTATTTTTATATTTATTGTCTACAAAAAAAAAAAATAAGTCCTAACAATTTCAAATGGAATTCCAGAATGATGACAATGAACTTTACCTTTATTCTCCTAAATCTCAAACTTGGCATTTCAATAATGTTGAGAGAAAAACTATGACCAGTCTTGCTCAGTGGATAATGAGAGAAGAATCATTAAATTATTGCGCAATGAAAGATATTTCACAAATTGTTATATCTATGTTGGTTAATTTTAAAATGATATACGATTATCTCAAAACTCCCAAAGACTTTAGATGGAGGTAAGATACTACTTCAGAAATCTAAGGGTTGACCATATGGTTTTTAGAATCTTTTTTTAGATGCGTTGCTATCCGTTCCCATACGAAGAAGCCAAAACATGATACTTATTTTAGTCATGACGGTAAGAAAAATGGGATATTTGGACTTCTCTTGCACCTGAAGATATTGTAAAGAATTATCAAATCAGAGCAGGATCTAGAATAAATATCTAGAATAAAATTTGTTGCCAAATGAGACCCCTCAGTTTAAAAGTAGTAAAGTGATTTAACTTGTAATAATATTATGTCTTAGTCGCATTTACATTTTTCGAGAATAGGAACCTCTTTTCGAGGCTCTAGAAGCCGGTACATCAAGTCACCTTTCTTAATTGCCACTTGGCAAAACTGCAAAGTTTTAGATACTGAATTAGTAGGTGTGGAACCTTCCAGCCATTAAGTTAATAGGAAGTGGAGCCAATCAGTGAAGCTCATGGCATCAGCTCCTCTCTCAAAACCAAATGAAAATCATTTTCGGCAAAATCGTTTCAAAGATGAATGGCAGTTTTTTTTTTTAAATAGTTTTTATTTTAAAAAATAGTCAAGTTCGGATTTTTGTGAAATGTAAAGAAAAGACTAGGAGCCATTTTGAGAAAAAAGTGAATAAAAATAGAAAATCATACCGCAACAAAAAAGCTACTCATACCCCATCCCACAATCAATAATTTCTGAATTTTTATGTTTTTCTATTAGCTTTTTCATTTCTCTTACTACTGTAAGTGAAGAATTCTGATCGTTTCAAATTTATGATTTTGAGTTTTTACAGGAATTATATGTTTTGCGATCCCCTGAGTACAAAAAAATGTTTTCAGCGACTGGACTAACGTTTTAGTCAAAATCCATCAACCGGAAATTCTACTTTTCTGAATAGTTTTTCTCGAAAACTTTTCATAGGTTTTCTTTAAACAACATACATGAATGCCTATAATTTTTATTGATTTTTATTTTAAGAAAATTTATATTTTGGTGTTTGTGGAGGCTAAGCGTTAAGTTTTGCTCTAAAAGTACCACTTCAGTGGTGTGTATGTGTTTGAATGTCACGAGTAGTAGAATAATTGATTAATTCAGGGACCCCCTCCTTTCGTGGAAACACTTTTTCACTAACAAATAGGATAAAATATCTTAGAGTTCATGAACCCAAAATTAAGGTGGGATTATCAAGCAAAAAAATAAGGGCTATCTGGAATTGCGAAAGATCTTTGATAAACATGGGCCTCAAATCTAGGATGTTATACTGAATATACGTCACGATGGACACTATCTGTCGGCATAGGTCTGAGAGTCCTATTACTGGTGCCACGAGCTCCATCACATTTTAAGGTACTGAGGGGCTTCCATCTCTGCAATTGTTTGCTACAGCGGGGGCGACTTTTTTGAGCCGGCCTATAAAATGACTATAATTCATAACTTGCAAGTCGCCGTTAATGCCGCCGAGGGGCATGGAAAGATAACCATGTAGTTAGAGAACATTTCACAATTATACACAATAGGAGTAAACTTGATGAAGCCAACATTTCTCTTTGAATTGAGGGTGACAATTTCAGACGTAGATCTTAATTACCACATTGAACCGAACACGAGAAACAATTGTATATACAGATGGTTACAGAACTGTGCCGGCGTAGGAACTGACGTTTATAATAAATGAGCTGGCGTCGGCTTCGGCTATCTCTTGATAGCACTATATCATCATTCAGGCTGAAATTTTCGCCATTTTAAGTTGTGTACAATATCTTAAGAATAAGGGCATAACGGGCAAAAGAATTGCATTCCTTTCTTTCTGATATCCAGGTCGCATTATCAGGCTCAGAACGCATACTTCGGATCGAATATTGTCGTAAAAAATTGAAATCCTGGCGAACATAAGAGACACCGGCTATGTTGGGTGTCGGGGCACAAAGTCATTCAATGAAAAAAGAGGCTGCCAGACTGGTAAAGGAGAGGTCTCACGACCGTTTTGTTCGAATACTTTATGAAACCATTGAGAAATGACTTACAAGGAAATAAAACACTATTTTGTAAACACATTGCGGGACAGTAGCACTCCAAGATTTTATAGAAGAGCCCTTCAAAGACGCGCACAATTTATTGCCTTGGCAAAATGAAAATAGAGCTAAAGAGAACCATTGCCATGGTCTTAGTGCATAGCTTTTTAAGGAAGCATCTACATAGTATGTGTTTTACTACGAAATGTGGGCAAGAGATCGAAATACCACTTCATCTTCTTGATGAATTTGAGCATTTGCTCAGAAGGGATTCTAAAACTTTGGAGTTTTAATTTGCTGTCGACCCCGGAAAGGAGATTTCTGACGCCTTACTGGCCTGAGATATCCCTACTATTAATGAGACAGAGTTGTTGTAATCCATCGTAGGGGGACACAATCGATGGAATAAACGCATTTACTTACCTAGGGAGCCCCCATGTTCTAGATTAGATTAGATGTTTGCACTGCATGTATATGACTAGAGAATTGGTTTTTTGGGCTTTCTGGACTATAATGTAAACACTTCAAGTACTACCTGGGATATTAATGCATGATAGTCTCAAGAACATCACATGGCAAATGGATATATAGGAGGCAAAAAATTGAGCAAATAAATTCCTTTAAGTAAGTATCTTGGAGTAATTATCAGTGCAACAGGGAAGTTGACTGAGAAATAAATGCAAGAATAAACTGCGCCGGCAGATTATTCAATACCAACTTCAATAAGAAATACTTTGCAAAAAAGGAAGATTCAAGGGCAACAAAATTGACAGTATATCGCTCTATACTTTTTTGTTCCTATAATTAACTTGTAAATCGTGTTTTCTTAAAGAGTCATCTGCACTCATATGATATTCGGTATCTAAGAAGAGTTGAAGGATGAACAAGGCGAGACCACTTCCAGAGCACCAGTATCTCAATCTCTAATAATCCGCCCAAGAGGAAGAAGAAGGATTTCCTAGGAAGAAAATATTATAACACCATTAGAGAGGAGATCAGAGAGGGACAGATGCCAAGAACAGAGACCTGGTTTTTTGTAATACCTCGACAGCGTAACTTACACGAGGAAATCTGAGACATGAGGAAGTATGCAACTCAACTCTGGAATGGGGAAACAACAATAATAAAAAAAGAAATACTCGTATTAGCGTCTTAATTTTAATTCACACGTATCTAATTTTTCCTTCATTGTCGTTCATCATGTTCGTCTGGAGTTGATTTCCACCAATTGTATTTTTTTTTTTTAATAATTCTTTTGATGACATGCAGATTCATTCAATGTAATCGATTCAAAATGGATGATACAGTATATACATATCGTTAGTCATAAATATTAATAAAATAAATACGGCAAATTTAATTATTATTCTTAACATTGCATTATTTTTTTTTTATTTCATTACAAGATTAAGGTTCAATACAGAAGGTAAATCCATTCGTGAAATAGCTAATGTTTTATTGACTGGAACTTTAAGTAAACAAAAAAATTTATTTGCCCTCGTAGTTGATACAATGGACGAACCAATTTTTGTAAGTATAGCATTGTACTTGTAAATAAATCTTTTTCTTGGACTCAGTTCTTGAATCTCCAACATTAGATTTTGTAATAACATTTAGTAATTATTGTTTTTATTGGACAAATGTAGTTCAAAAAGTTAATAAGTAATGAATGATTACTTAACCCCTTACTCTTTGGGCCGACTAGCAACATTCATTGCGGTTTGCCTCTTCGTTTGCATTATCTTATATAGACAATTATTTAATTTCTATGGCTAGGCACAAATCAAAATTCTTCCCCCATTTTCATTAATTTCTTCGTAGTCTTTAATGAATTTGTCGTTTAATGAAGTCCGTGTCATCCACATGAAGAATTCACCAGGAAGCCTTAATGATTAACAGTAGAGCATTCCGGCTAGTGTTGTGCGGATGTTTACCTTCCTTGCCACCGTGAATACCACTGTCCAGCGGTTGCTGTCATGACACTTTAAAGGGACACTTTAAGGCTGTAATTAACTTTAGAGATAGGTGATGATGTTCACTCTAGCCGGTTGTAATCCGAATGATATGCGGCGGTTTTCAAGTGGGGTTTGTAGTGGTTTAAATATCTGAATTATTAGACATGAATTGTCGTCCTAACTGATGCTGCTAGCTATTGCTTTGGACATGCTGCTCTTTGATAGTAGTCGCTTGCTCCCACAATTTTAACTAACAAGACGCTTATCTATATGAGCATTCATCAGAACATGTAAGGGATAATCGAACCCATCCTCATAATGGCTTCCTACGCTGTCATGACACTTTAAGGCTAACTTTAGAGCTCGATGATGATGTTCACTCTAGCCGGTTGTAATCCGAGTGATATTCGGCGGTTTTCAAGTGGTTTAAATATCTGAATTATTAGACATGAATTGTCGTCCTAACTGATGCTGCTAACTTTTGCTTTGGACTTGCTGCTCTTTGATAGTAGTCGCTTGCTCCCACAATTTTTAACTAAGAAGATGCTTATGAGCATTCATCAGAACATGTAAGGGATAATCGAACCCCATTTCCAAGGCTTCCTATACCCCCATCTCCAAAAGTTGCAGAACATTACCAAAAATTTAACTGACCCAAAATTGTGTGTAAATATATATAAGGTATTTTCACATAAAACTTAGATTGGTTTGTGAGTATCCAAACATGCACCATTATAGTTATGCATTTCAATAAGTTTCTAATCAATCCCCAACTGGAAGTCAAAAGTTCTAAATGAACATCAACGAGTTTTGTCGGTCAGAGCAGTGCGAGAACCATGGCGTAAATTAATTTGCAAATCAGTCGCATTGTTGATTGGTTTTGACTCCATGAAAGTTGAAGGACATGAATTTAATTTTTTTTAAAAAAGCTTCCCTTCAAATTAGACACAAACCAATCAGAGATCGCAAATCCGGCAATAGTTATCAGAAATTAATTGACAACTAATCAGTAACTGCATGTTGGTACAAACCTATCTACATTAATTTAGACCAGCCTAGACTGAATAGAATTTGCTCAAATTTCTACTAACAATTTACTACATATATAAGCTTTCAGACCATGGTAGTTATATATTGTATATCATTCCGTTGGAAGGAGATTTTGAAGGCGATGATATTTTAAATCCACTTGGTTCAGTTTTCTCAATATATAAGTAAGCTTTTTTATTATCTTTCATATTATTATTATTATTATTTATCAAAAGTAAGAAAGCGCCCGGCCCTGACTCTGCATTGCGACCAACTTAAGCACCTCATTAGGTGCTTAAGTTGGTCGCAATGCAGAGTCCTGGTTTGTTACTGAGGATGTATAATGCCTGTCTGAAAGCTGGGGTTTTCAGTAGTCGTTGGAAGATAGCGTGGCTGGTCCTCATTAGCAAGGGGAAGGGGGAACCGGAACTTCCGTCGTCCTACCGGCCTCTATGTCCAACATACATCTATATCCAATATAGCGGGCAAATTATACGAGAAGCTCCTCAGGGAAAGACTGGTGTTGGCGGTGCAAGCTGCAGGAGACCTATCGCCGAGGCAATATGGTTTCAGGTCTGGGCGGTCCACAGTAGACGCGGTCCAAGAGGTCATTGAGGCAGTACGCAGGGCGGAGGATCATAATCCTCACTCTCGTCGGGTGGTCCTTTTGGTCACGCTTGACGTAAAAATCGCCTTCAACTCAGTTAGTTGGATAGATATGCTGCGAACGCTGGAGGAAACGTTTCGAGTCCCGAAGTATCTTCTGCGAGTAATAAGTGATTATCTGCGGAACCGAACGGTTATTTACCAGACCTCGAGAGGGCCAAGAGCATCCACAGTTACGGCAGGTGCAGCACAGGGTTCGATCCTGGGCCCGGATCTCTGGAATGTGGCGTATGACAGCCTGCTTAGACAGGAAATGCCAGAAGAGACAGTTTTGGTTGGATACGCAGACGACGTGGCAGCACTTGTTGCGAGAAAGCCCGCGAGAAAGCCACGATTGAGTAGGGTGATGCGTATCGTCAATCGATGGATGACGGAGCACGGACTGTCATTAGCACTGTCCAAAACAGAGATCGTGGTCTTGACGAAAAAGAGGATCCCCACGAGCATATCATGGCGTGTTGGAGAAGAAGTTGTGACCTCGAACAGTACTGTCAAGTATCTGGGTTAGATGATTGATGGCAAGCTGAGCTTCGGTAAGCAAATTCAGAGCGCAGCGGATAAGGCCGCAAAGAGTGTTGCGTCCCTCAGTAGGCTGATGGCGAACGTCGGTGGCCCCCGGGCAGCACAAGCCGAGTGTTGATGAGTGTGACACACTCGATACTCCTTTACGGAGCTGAGGTGTGGGCGGATGCTCTTAACAAGGAGGCCTACGGGAAAAGAATGGCTCGTGTGCAGCGGCTTGGTGCGCTGAGGATTGCCACTGCATACCGCACGGTGTCTGAGCCAGCGGTTCTTGTAATTGCCGGAGTGATACCGATTGCACTCCTTGCTAGGGAACGCAAGATCCTCCACGAAAGGAAGGCAGAGGGGAGGGGAGGCTCTCTCCAGGGAGGAGAGGAATCGGACTTTCCGGAGATGGCAGGCTTCCTGGGAAGATGATCTGCGGGGCCGATGGACCGCTAGGTTAATTAGGGAGGTAAAGCCATGGACGAAGAGGCCACATGGGGAAGTGGACTATTACGTCACACAACTCCTGAGTGGGCATGGCTATTTCAGGGCGTACCTGAAAAAGGTGGGAAAGGTAGAGGATGAGGAATGCCTTTACTGCCCACCACGTTTTTCTCCTGCGGTCGGTGGGAGCGGCTGAGAGGTCATCTCGAGGCGGTGATTGGGCAACAGACTCCAGATACTCTAGTTGAGGCTATGCTGGCCAGTGAGGCCAACTGGCAGACTGTAGCTAGGTACGCCAGGGACATTCTTCAGCGGAAGAAGCAGGAGCTGGACGATTGCCAAGTATGGTAACACCGAAGGAGATACCCAATGAGTAAAGACAGAGGCCTAGCTCTGAAGTAATGCTGGTCACCAGTGAATCCAGGCTAGGCCTAGCAGTAGAGGGGTGTTTTAGCCGGTAGTCTAATTTGGGAGTCCGGCACAGCAGGGTCTCTGCGTGCGTAAACGCATTTCACCCCTCAAAAAAAAAAAAAAAAAAACAAATTATTATTTATACATTTTATATTTTAAAATATCACAAAAGTAATAAGACATTGAATTTATTTTATTATTGTTATAATTATTTTATAAATAGAAGGCCACCTGCATTCAAAGGAGGAGTGTTACTCAGTAAGAGAAAACAGGTGTTATGTCGTGGAGTGGAAATACTGGTGTCTGCAATGGTTGTATATGGAAAAACGGCAACAATATTAATAACAGATTCACCAAGAAAAGTTTTGGAATTCCAGTTAGACAATGTAAGCATCAAACAAAATCCCTTAATCAAACAAAATTTTGGGGAACTTGGAAAGTGTGTAAAAGCTTTACACAATTTTATGCATAATCCATTATTTCAACTTAATTTCTTAAAGTTGATAGAAAAAATCAAATTCTATGATATCCCAAAAATTCCTTTTTACCTAAAAAGCTATTATACTCACTCTGGGTACAAATAAAAGATTGCTTTTAGACCTAATCTTTTTATGTTTCACAATGCCCGGAAAGGCAGATAATAATCTTTAAGTGCACAGTAATTGCTGAGGCTCCCGCAAAAAAGATAAATCATTTAATTGTTATGGAGCTGAGCTCTTACAAAGAATTGTTGTCTACAATTTTTCAGAGATTCTTATGTTACATAAACAATAAGAAATAAAGAGCTATTACAATAAAACTGAACTTAATTGAAAGATAATATTTATGGAAATATAATAGTAATCTTCAGAAACTAAAATTTCACAAAATTTAAAAATAGTTTAAATAAATTTATCAAATAATAATAGAACACTCTTCCTTAATGATAGAACTAAAACAACACACGTATTAAATCAAAGTAAATTAGATAAAGAAGTTAAGAAATTAACATAAAATATAATCATAACTGAATAAAATATAAATATAATCAACGTTATAAAGAACTAAATTAGCATATAATCGAATTTGAAATAATTCATATTATCTTTTTAACAAATGAACTTCATTATTCACACCAACTAATTTGTCACAATTGGATTTAAGTTATTTAAATTTAAATTTTGACCTAGAATTATGGTAAGTCTTCCATACTGATTTTTATCTTAGCTGAAATTCAGTATTTTTTTTAAAATACTAATTTCTGTTTTCACTCATTGTTTATATTCCTTTTTTTTTTTTAAAGATAATTGGAGAATTTATTCTTTTTGATGGAAATGTGACAATCCCAAAAGAAGGAAATGTATATTATGTTGACGAAAAGTATTCACAAATTTGGGATAAAAAAATGTGCCAAATTATTTATTCAAGAAAAATCACCGATGTATGTATGTAAAACTTTATTATAATAAAATATATTTATTTTAATGTTTTTAAGTGAATTGTGGGTCGGATTACTGTAGATTCTAAAACAATGATGTATAGTTAACTAAAGGAAAGAATAACGCCTAATCAATGGGGTCTATTTTCGATTATAGTTTCATTGGGGGTTCTTATGCCCGGATATTAAAACATGCATTAATTAATTCCATATTGATTTTTTCAAACTATTATCATTGATAAAAAAATCATGTAAAGCTCAAAATCCAGCGTTCATTCACTTCTCGTAGTTGCTTCATCCTCTCGAGTTTTTGTCCAAGCCTTCGCATCATTGTAACTCTTTTTAAGACGCAACTAAATCTGAAGCTTTCTTAGCATGCTGCCGGCCGCAACAACACATCTCATCCTTCTTGTTGTCTTCAGAGCTCTTTGGCTATCCTGGTAAAGACTTTCAGGATAGAGTTATATCTAAAGGGATAGTCCAAAATTTTAATTCTATTTTTTCCCCTTCTTCGCAAATCTGAGATCTATTAGCAACAACTGTTCTAAATATAATTTAGTGGTAGGAACATGCATCTAATGATGGATTCACATTTTTCTTTCTACTTTTATCCTTAAGGCGCGTTCTCATGATCTTTCAATAGAGTTGATCAAGTTTATAATTGATCAAAAAATGTTTGATCCAGTCAAACTTTTGTCGTTCAAGTGATGAGTCATCACGAATTGCTTTCAAGTTGAAACTTGTGAACTAGGCAGTCAACTTTTGCCGACTGCGTAGTACGCTTGCAGTTGCCCGCGGCACACGTGCTTGTGTTTGATTGAAAATTACCAATAATAATTCCAACAAATTTGAAATGGTGTTTTTTGGGCACTCGGTATACGGAAGCAAGCGTTAAAAATGAATCTCCCGTAGCTAAATATCTTAAAGTTACTTGCTGCAGCTTTAATTTTTGTTGGAATTGCTTGTCTCATCACTGTATCTTGTTTTTTATGCAATTCTGAACTTCGACAACAGTTCGTCAATTTTTTTCTTCAGACATTCTTAAATAATTTCTATATCCTTCTTTATCCTCTAATGTTAGCTCCTTCAGCAAGGTTTGTGATGCTCCCAATCTATTTCTTCTTAAAATCCATTGCCTCACCCAAAAACGACTTTATTACGACTTTTGTTCTTTTTACATAAAATTTGTTTCAGTTCTTCTATTAACAAAACTGCAACACTCGAGCAGTTTCTATTGAAATGTGTGAACTAAAACTTTTTCAAATCTTATACCATTTTTGTTGATCAACTAAAATCGGTTCTACTAAACTTGACTCGTGAGGGCGAGCCTTTATTTTTTCTTTACAAGGTGGAAAAATCTTTCGGCGCTCGCTATAAGGGTCCGCTATACGGCGATCTTTGCAGGGGTGCTTGTCGCCTAAGGATGTGTATGCTTAGAAGAGAGAAAGAAATTAATGATATGCCGCGTACCGGCTGATTTGGAGATTAAGTGACAAAGAAGAATATTGTCCTTTTAAGGAAAAGACAACAAATATTTAATAAGTTTTGTCCTTGCGTTTCTAAAATTGGTTCGAGTCAAATAGGATTATGAAAAAACCTGGAACAAATGGCTCTGAACAAAATGGATTATGTAAAGAGCTGCAGGCGAGGCGTGATATTCTTTCAATGTTCATTTTTTGATTTAGTTACTTGTAAGTAGGCAATACTTTTCAAAAAAATGTATCTTCAATCAACCTATGCGGAATTGGTAATTTATATATGACAAGTAACAATTTCTAAAGGTTAAGTTAATGTGATGGAAATGTTGGACTTTTTTATCATACCATGCAACAGCGTCAATAATAATATCACTCTTTTTACCTATTTTACCACAGTGCAGCGCCTCGGATGCTATTTACAGCCCATTTTGTAGCTCGGCATTACTTTCGGTTTATGCAAAATAAGCTCCGTTCAATCCTCCAAGTATTTTTGCATAAATATGGGCATAAATTCGCAGTCTTGCGTTAGTCTGTAATAAATTCTAAAATAACTTCTAAGAATTTACAAGTCTACGAACAGTTTTCAACGAGAGAACCAGTCTGTAAATAGTCAAGAAGTTTTAATACTTATAATCTCTTACGATACGATCTCACAGGTTTATAGTATCAAAAAAATTATCTTCAAGCAAATTTTCTATACAGGCGCATTCTGTCGTACAAATTGCGAATGACAGTACTATTAAATCAACATGTTGCACAGTGTTGTAGATATATAAAAATAGAACAGTTTTCACAATTAAAGTTAACTATATTTCAGCTAGCTCAAGATATAAGAATACAAATTCTTCAGAATACAGCAACATTCCGCTTTAAACAGTTTGATATATCAGATAAAAAAATATACAAACAACAGAATTAAACTGTAGTTCTACAGCACAGTACTAAAATAAACTGGTGTGAAACACTCACACAACTTTCTCTTACTCCATTTCTCAAAATTATAATTGACAAATTTTATAGTTTGTGTACCAAATTTAATGAAATTCCTCAAAAACTGAAAAAAACTGTTCAGTTAAAGCGCACTTTCGGTTTAAGAATTTTATTGAAACTCTGAATTTTGGCCATCTATTTATTTCTAATTAATTTTGTTTGGATGATAGAATAGTATAATCTATTTTTAAGAAAAACATAACCCCACCCCTCCCCTAAAAGTACCCTTAAATGAATTTTCCCAGAGAAATGTTTTAAATAAAAGTTGTAGATCATTGTATGTTTAATTTATATAAAAATTTTCAAAAAAATCGTCGGATCCATTCTTGAGAAAATCGCGAAAAAATGAAAAAAAATATTTAGTAAAGTGGTAAAGTAAACGCACTTCCGGGCATCCGATGTTTTTCAAACTCGGAATTTCAACAACATATTTAATTCTAATTAAAATTATTTAGATGGCAGAATTGTCTTAATAAACTGAAATAGCACTTTAGATGAAAACCTAACCCCACCCTTTCCCCAAAAGTGCACGTAAATGAATTTTCCCGGAAAAATGTTTCAAATAAAAGTTGTAGCTCTTTGTATATGTAGTTGATACACCAAGTTTAAAGAAAATCTTCGGAGCCATTTCCTGAGAAAATCGCAAAAAGTAAAAAAAAAACAACTAGTAAAGCGTTACTTTCGGTTGAGAAATTTTACCTAAACGGAATATCAAGTTTCAACTTTCTATGGTTTTTCGTTTTTGAGCTATGCTGTTTTCATACACAGACCATTTGCTAAAATTCACTTTTTTGGACTCAGGGGACCTCAAAACGGATATTTCCGTGGACACTCGATATCGAAAATTTGACACGTAGAAGAATAAGTAGAGGGTTTCATGAATCTTTCTTTTTCCATCCTTATATCGATTCTTCTTCTTCTTTCCTGGCCCTAGAGCCCTTGTAGGGCCTTGGCCTCCTTTACAATTTCTTGCCATTCCGATCTATCCTGGGCACTCCTTCTCCATCTCCTCACTCCTAAAGACCGTAAATCATCTTCCACATCCTCCATCCATCTTATTCTTGGTCTTCCTCTCTTTCTCGTTCCTCCAGGATGCCCATCGTAGAGTCTTTTCACATGCGGGCACTATCCATCCTTTCCAAGTGACCCAACCACTTCAGGTGATTAGCTCGATAAATTCATAAATTATCCAACACGTACTAAGTAGAACGTTTTGTTGTTTCAATCTGTAACAGCACTAATTCCCACCAGATATGTTAATCTTTGCTGTTAAGCTAATAAACCGTTCGAGTAAAAACTCTATTCAAAGTCCAGTCTATCCTGTCAGAATACGATTTTTATCGAAAGAGAGGACGTGTCAGAACGCCTTGGTGATTCATAACCTGGAAGTTTAAACGGCACCCGAACTTACGGGACTGCTTGACCATAATTGGGTTCTATTTTACAAGTTTCTCTTATCAGTTCAACAACTTTTTTTTTTGTTTTGTTCTTGCATGGTAGAAAGAAGTTTCAAGAATAATGCAGTTTATTTGGCCTTCCAACTTATTTAGCTGCTTACTTAAGCTTTATCGCTTTATTAAATATTTGTGAATGTTTATTTCACGACTCATCTGGCAATCAGTTTATGCTACAATTGATTTGAATTAATATTTAATCAATATTTTTTTTTTTGTAATTTAAGGCGCATCAACATTAATGGTCATTGACGCCCGGTGCCTTCTCAGTGCATGGCCGGCCTCCGGACAGTGTTCTCTCGTTATAGACATACTAGACAGTGAGCTGTAGGAAGAAAAAAATCTAAGGGTAGCACAGCTGGACTCGAACCCGGGTCCTCCGCGTGGGAGCTAGTACGCTAACCACTTAGCTATTCCCGTCCCTCTTATCATTTATTGTTTATATTTTTATTTTCAGGATGGTAGAACTTGCTTTTTTAGGTTATTGGCAAGTAAATGTCATACAGTTTACAAAATATTAAGAACTGGTGGATTATATGCTCTAACTGGTTGTACCGAAGAAGATATGGTCAGTTAATATGTTAATTAGAAAGATTTATAATTTTTTTTTAATTATTGAGAAAAATAATTTAAAACATTGATTTTTTTTTTAGGCCAAATTATTGTTTGAAGCAAATCCTTTTACCCATATATTAAGAGCTGCCGGTGGGCTGGCTACCACTGGTTTATATTCACCGTTGGAAATGTATCCAGAGACTATTTTCGATAAAGTGGCTTTGTATGCTGGATCAAGACATGAAATCGAATATGTTGTCAAACTTCTTAACTTTGAAAGAAGCTTTCATTAAATAGGAAAAAAAAAATTATTTCTGTAACTAGTCCATTAAATATTACTGTATTTCCAAATAATACATAGGGTGGAATAATAATCCGCAAAAAAAATGTCAATGCGGAATGTGCGTTACATTAAGATTGGCTAACACATATAATTTTTTTCAAATTTTTTCAATGATATATTCATAAAAAAAGTCTGCACTTAGGCTAGTTTAGATTTGTTATATTTAGGCATGTAAAGAATCCATATTTAGGTATACATGCGTGCGTGGATTGGCGTGTGTGAATTGTGACAACAACATGCTCATATATATTGTTTGATTATTTATTTTGATCATTTTAGTTTAACAAAATGATTATTTATGTATCTATACTATCTTACGATCTTACAATTCGTAATCTAGCCTTTCTTGTCAATGACTATTTCACAGCAGCACACGGATGAAGCAGTGTTATTTCACACTGTTATAAATAAATAAATAAATAAATAAATAACCAGAACAATAAGACAATATAGATAGTTAATTACATTTAATAACATTTAATAGTTCATATCATTATCTATTAATATAATTATCATTTAATAGTTAATAACATTTAAAAGACTAGTCAGTATGTAAACTGAATTTGCTCTGTGCAAGTCTGTACTATCATACTGTGTGACAAACGCCCGAGATTACTGTGAAGATTGGCGAACGCCCGAAACCGGTCGATGACCACAAAAAAGAAGCAGGCTATCACGGAAAATGTCTCTGATACTTTCCAGCTTTGCGGAACCAAACACAACAACTGAAGATGAAGATTATGAAATATAATCGAAACGTTTACGTCTAAATTGAATTTTTAATCATTGATCAATATCCAAAAATCTAAAGACATGTTATAATAAAATTTGGCAAAATATCATTTGTTAATACTTCGGCCAAACTTTACAGCTTTTATAAATACACTTAGATACAAAAATAATAATAATAATAATAATAATAATAATAATAATAATAAACAGGTCACTTATATTTTTAACTCTGTACTTTTGTACAAAAAAACTAATATAACTGATATTTACAATAATTAAATCACAGAAATTAACATTCTTGAGAAGGCGCAAGGTACATACTTTAAAAAAAAAATTCATCATTTCAAGACGGATAAATATTAAAAAGGTGAGTGGGGGGGCTATATTGGCCAAATTTTTTAAACAGTTATTAATTGGGCAAAAAAAAAAATTATATTTCATATTTTCAACCGGCCGCTATTGGATTTTGAACAATGTAAATATATAAAATTGTTTCTATGGAATTATCTTAATATATTAATTTTTAACTCTTATTTGTTGAACATAATAATATTTAAGCATACACTTGGGAAAATAATTTATATATGCAATGACAGAATGTAAACGTGATCCAGTCAAGAAGTATCCACAAAAGCCAAGAACTAGAGACGCATTACCTTCTGTACCAATTGAAACAATTCCTCAAACTAAAATAATTTCTTTAACAAGGATTACACATGATTATGATAGAATAAATGCTGATTCATCCTATCAATTTAGCCAGCTAATAGCTGCTTTACAAACACTCGGTAAAAGTATTTCGGCTGTGCTTAGAAAATCAGGAATAAGTCAAAGGTAAGTTCAAAATTTCATAATTCATAGCATATTATTATGATCTTATTGAAATAAGAAGATATAACAAAACCACGTCAAAATGTTTACTTAAAAATGCGAGTACTGAGGAAATACATGCGAAATTAAAAAAAAAATCTTAAGCATGGATTATTAGTAAATAATGCTGAAATAAACGACTTCAAAGTATAAGAATAGCTTTTAATAGTGTTTTTAAATATTATGTTGAGTTTTAAGCCTTCCCGTAGGATAGCTATCCCAATCGCGAGCCATTCTATAGAATATTATATAAACTGTACCATCATCTACATCATATATTGTGCTTAATATTTTATTTCCGTTTTTAGAACGTAAATAAAAAGATGGAATGGGCTAAAATTGGGAAAAACGAGGCCGGACTGGAGGATCCTGGTTCATGGATGGATCCAAAATGGCCTGCGGAACTGGAGCCGGGATATATGGAGTTAAATCGGAGGTATTCATTGAGAGGCCTCTTGGTGGATGCACCTTTTCGGACAGTCAGGCGGCACTGAATAACTTGGGGCATTCAGAATTACTTCTTCCCTAGACCCTGGAGGCGCTCTCCTGGCACAACAAAGTGCGGCTAGTATGGGTGCCAGGACACAAGGGGATAAAAGTTAATGAACTAGCCGACCAACTGGCCAGGAATGGAGCGAAAACCCCTTTCTGTGGGCCGAAACCTATTCTGGGGATAGCCAAAACTATGGCAAGGACGTCTATGAGAGAATGGACTCGGAGAGAACATAATCATCACTGGAGGCTAAGTACTGGGGCAAAACACGGCAAAATGGTGATGCCAGAGCTGTGTAAAAGAAGAACCAGAGAGACCCTAGGTATAAGCTGGTATCAGATTTGTCTGATAACGGGCCCGTTTACAGGGCAGGCTAGGTTCAAGAAACATTTGCACAAGCTGAGATTATTTGATTCGGAGCCCTTGTCTAGACTGTGTCAAGAGGAGGAGGAGATGGCCTCTCACCTACTATTTGATTGCGTCGCAATCGGCAGATTGAGGTGCGAGATCTTCGGCACGTTGAGACGGAGGAAATCGTACTTCAAGAAGTACTGGTGGGGAAGGTTCTGGACCTCATGAAGAGGGGAGGATTCCTCTACTAGACATTAAGGGGTTGGCACAATAAGCCTCCATGGGTAGGCTGCAGTGCGTGGGTTAGAGTCCCCTCCCCCCTGTGTCATTCTATTCTACGTTTTTAAAATTTATTTTCTTATTTTTATATCTGTTTGAATAGCATTTCAAATATGAAGAATATCGTTACAGCCGTTTTAGAGAAAATTCCAAAATTCAGTTGTCATATTTCCGGTTCACCAATTTTTTATTCAACTTTATTATTTTAGCTATAAATTTAATGTACGTTTTTATTAAGTAGATGACAGAACCATGCATGAAGTGATACATCAGGGGAAAGCTTGAAGTTGCTGAAAATCGCGAAAAACTGAAAAATTTCAGCAATGCTGTATTTCCTGCAATTTTTCACTTTTAAGATATACACACACAGACTATTAGCTAAAAACATTATTTTTACTTAAAGGATCTTAAATAGTATTTCCGGTGACAACTCAGTTTCGAAACTTTGATATGATCCCAATATTTCGTCTTATCAAGCAGGTCTAGGAAAAAGAAAAGTATCAAAAATTACAATCTATTTTTTTCTGCATTTTTAAATAGAGGCTGCTTTGCTTCTTCGGGTTAAGACTACGTCTGTGGTTGTTGTAAACCGACATTTCGCCCGTATTACAATTGGCTTCTTTAGAAGCGACAGTACTAAACGAATTTTCTATTACCACCAAGATGTGCACCAGCGATGGCTTCAGGCGGGCTGTCGCCCAGATCCTTCTGCGCACATCACCGCGACCCTCTTCTGATGCTTGCCCCCCTACTATTTATTAAGCCATCTTGAAGCAGGGCGACTACCTGAAACTGGACAATGACCACAAGATAAAGATAAGAAGTTTCATATTTTTTTAAATACCGCACTCTACCAGGCACTGTTTGTAATCTCTGAGTGGTGATAATGCAGAAATATTGTTCGGCTGGGATATTAGCTGGGAGAAGTCAATATCCAAATCTATTAAAAAACGTTCCGTTGTTTCAGACCAGATTTTTCAAATATTCAAACTTGGCTCTGAAATGGGAAAAACTTTAGATTACATTGAAATGTACAATAACTTTTTATTGGTTTCAGCCATATACTTGGAGCAGACATTTATCAGAAAACTCCCGGTGAACTGACAGAATTACTTGGAAATTTAGCGGTTAAATTAATTGAGACATCAAATTCTACTTGTTTAATATTGGTTAAAAATGTTAAAGAAATGATAATGGTAATTTGAATATGTTAATTATTGAGAAGAAAGATAAATTAACTAGACAATTTTATTAATTACTTTTATTGAATATTTATAAATGTTGAGGAACATATATAACAAACAAATGTAAGTATTAGATAAATGAAAAAGGTGTCCAGTGATGTCAAGCAGATGGTCGCAGGCCTAATGGAGTCCCATCAGCCCTCTTTTGAAGGAAAGATGTGCTGTGGAGAATAGATTAAATGCTAAAGGATTATGGTTTAATGAAGGTTTTTTTATTTAATGGTTTAAGTCCTCTGTGGGATTCCACATGTCTCGTAGATCCGCACATGTTCAGGTGGCTGTAAGAATATTGTATGAAGATAGGTTCAAGAGTTTGCCGTTAAGCGTAAAGACATTATATTTGAATTTAGTAGGGTTGATTTTTATTTGCCATTGCTGTAATGAAATTTAACGGAATGAGCGGACTGCGAATAATGGCAATGTTGCCAAAATTTAGGATTTGTTGAAATATGTCGCTAAATCGATTGTGCAGGATATAAAGAGTGGAGCAAAGCCAATTCTTGTGGAATTCCAATATGAATAAAAGATGATTGGGAAATGCATAAATTAATTACTTGAAAAAATCTGTTGTCAAATACTCACAAGACTTTTACGCCTATCTGCAATCGTTATGTTTCTAATGTGCAGTTTTTTTTTTTAATTTACAAGATTTACTAAACGTTTAGTTAGGCTATATTACATTATAATTTTGGTGGGGCTACAACGCGTTTTGTACTCAAACCTGCATAGTTTTGTAATAGCAGTTTAAATTTATCTAAATCAAACGTCCCTCGGAACACTATTGAGTCTACACAATAGACTTTCATACCATACTCAAGGCTTGCGGGACCAAGTCTTACAGCGCAGTACCGTGTGTCGAAAGATGAAGGAATTCTATAAAACGACACTTATATAGTATTTGCGTAGATGCAATGTATTCGCTTCTGGCAAAATAATTATTAGGTTATTTTAATTATCTTCTATATAAATAATTATAATTAATATTTTATAAACAATTTCTATTTTTTATAATATTGTAACGTTTTTCCTTCTAAGCTAGCTATTGCAACTAGTTTCTAAGTGGGTTCGGTTCGAAAAAAACACACTAAACTTCTAATAAAAAACACCAATTTATTGTTTAAAACAATAAATTAGAAATAAAGCATTTAATAATAATTAATACACAGTTTAAACCAACAAAAGTTCACTTAGTTCACTTTTTATTTACTATTCATAAACGCACACTCTAACAAGACTCTCTCTAGACTGATTGTTGTTCCACTCATCAGAGACATTTTCCGTGATAGCCTGCTTCGTTTTGTGGTCATCGACCGGTTTCGGGCGTTCGCCCATCTTCAGGATGCGTTTGTTAGACAGTGTGATAACACAGACTTGCACAGAGCATATTCAGTTTACACACCCAATACCATCGCCATACCTCTCTTGACTTAGTTTAAGAGTTTAGTTTTTAATAAAATTAAAAAGACCAGTTAGTGTGTAAACTGAATTTATTCTGTGCAAGTCTATGTTATCACACTGTCTCCTGAAGATGGGCGAACGCCCGGAAACCACAAAATGAAGCAGGCTATCACGGGAAATGTCTCTGATGCTTTCCAGCTCTGCGGAACCAACCACCACAACAACTGTTGTTCCACTATTTATACCGGTGGAGAAGTGTCTGGAAGGTTCTAGAACATTCCAGAAAGAGCTAGAGCACCCCGCTAGCGCTTTCTAGCGGCCACTAGGAGAACCTGAGGTACCTACTTTCTCTCCTCGATGCGCCAGTGGCTGCTTGTATATTTATTGTTACAATATATATTTAAAAGGGTAATATCAATTAAAAAAAGAAATGTATTTAAATTAAATCAGCATCTCCACGAAGTAGGTTTCGGATTTTTATTTTGAATGTTTGATGTGAAAATGTATCATCCTTACATCATCAAAGACTGTAGTGGCAAACGGGGACTCTCCAACAATCCTCCCCCAATTTTTTAACCGTTACTCGCGCTGATGATGAGAATCTCAAATTTTTGAATATAAGCTGGAGGCTTCACAGCTTGAAATCACATGGTTTCTGCTTCTTTCTTGCCTTGAATCTCTGCTCAGCCTATTATCTAATTTTTCTCCAAGCCATTGTTCTCACTTAAAGTTTTTACTCTTCCTTTCTATTCGCCTGGGTTGTCTGTCGCCCTTGTTAACTAAGCGTGCCCTTGGGATCACATAGTTTATCGCCATTTATCCATTCTAGTCCTACCTCTTCCTATTCGTCTGAATAGGTAGCTCATTGCTATCAGTGGAACAAGCTTTTCCCTTTGTAATCGGATGGTTTATCGTCATCTATCCATTTTCTCTTTTTGATCCTTTCCTCTCTACCGGCTGTGGCTATCCGTTCTACTTTACAAAGCTGAACAAGTCTTTTCTCCCTGTTTCGGTGATCTATTGTTAACTATCAACTCTCTTCAATTTTACCTTTAAGTAGTTGCACCAGTATAATGAAACACAGAAGATATTCAAACACACCATCACACACAAAAACCTATTCATACATAAATAATTGGCATCCCTTGCTTAAAATTCTAAATTATTAATTGGAAGAAAATAAAGAAATGGGACTGATAGTTAAGAAAGTTCACTTGCCTAATGAATAGATAAAAATAAATACACTAACATCAAATAATACATAAATCTAAATAAATAGGAAAAGAAAGATCATCTGCAGGTGATGATGGACGTATAAACTTGGGAAACCCAGCTTTTGAAATGTGAAAGTGTTATGTATTGGTGTTGTTTGTGTCCACTACGACCTGAAAGATCTATTCGTGTTCTTCCGAAACCTTCTCATTGTATTGCCAACCTCCGAGTTGTTGTTCTTTTCTTACAAAAAACACTGCCTATCACCCTTCCAGGCTTCTAGAAATAGAATTCTAAGGGCAGCTCTGCTGGATTCAATCCTGGGATTTTCGTGTGGGATTGAAGCTTCCTTTCCTTTTGTATGCTTAAAAAATGTGAAGAAGCAGCCGATTAAAAACTGAGAATCGTTTATAAAAACATTGGCGTTTGCCGGATTTGTTATAAGCAGAAGCAAGGAAGCCTACATAAAACCACTTTTTTCAAGAGAGTAACATCTACAAGAGGCAAAACAGGTCTGTTATTAAAGTACGATAAAGAGGAACTTCTTAAATTAAGAAGTATTTATTTTAAAGTAAACAACAGATTTCTATATTTTTGAGAAATAGTTTCAACTTTATTGGTAAAATGTAATATTTAACACGATGTTAAAGTTCTGTTTACAACTCTCGCTGGCGCTTTTATGGGCAAACCTGAACTAGTCTATGTAAAAGTGCTTTTTCCCAGAAATAACTAGTTTTTATTAAATATTTCAATGCTATTTTCTTTACAGGTGCCAAAAGAACATTCAGGAAGATATATTGTAGCCATTTCTGTTTTGGATAAAGACCTTACTCCTCATGCAACCACTTGCACGGGAACAATGTTTTCTATATTCAAGTAATATTATAAAATTAGCTAAATCACAAAATACTACTTGAAAATAAACTTAAAACACAAATAAGTAAATAACTCTTTGAAATGAAAATAATTCTTAAAATTTGATAAAACAAGAATCAATAAACTGAAAAAGTAAAACCTAAAATAAAAGAAACAAAATAATTTGATTGGTAACTAGGTCAATCTTAGGGCAAAGGCCTCTTCCAGCTCTTCTTGTTTTGTGCTGCTCTGCTCCACAGTACCCCACAAAATTTATCCAAATCGTCCTTCCACCTCAACAACTGTCTTCCTCTTTTCCTTGTTTTATCTAAAGGGATCCATTCTGATGAATATCCTCGCCCAGTTATCCAACATCATCCTGGCCACATGTCCTGCCCAATTCCATTTAAACAATAATGCCGCTTTCACCACATCCGTTAATCCGGTTTTCCTTCTAATTTCAGAATTCCTAATCTTTTGAGATCTTCTTATTCCCAGCATACTCCTTTCCATCGCACTCTCAGTAGCTCTAAGTCAGCACTTAGCGATCTTGGTCAAGACCCAGACCTGTGCTCCGTAAAGAAGGGAGGAGAGGATACACGCCTCAAATACGCGGCTCTTTATCTGGATGTTCATTCTGCCTTTAAATACGAATTTTAGGCTCCCGAATCTTTTCCAGGCCATGGCAATGCGTCTATTTATTTCTTCCAGGGTGCCATCACTGAATGATATGAGCTGACCAAGGTAAATATTGCTTTCAATCCATTTCAATTTGGAGCCTTCAAGATACACATCCCCAGCGCCATCATCGTTACTCATTAAATAAGTCTTCTCCTCACTTATCTTGAGTCCAGCTTCTTTTCCTCTTTCACAGATCATGTATGAAAGCTTTTGCAGCGATTCTGAAAATAGTACCACATCGTCTGCAAAACGGAGATTTGAAAGAAAGATGCCGTTAATTTTTATTCCTTTTACGTCCCATTCTAAACCTCGGAATACCTCTTGAAGAACAGAATTAAAGACGATGGGCGATAAAGAGTCTCCTTGTTTAACTCCTCTATTTACAGGAAAGTCTGGTCCAGTATTGTCCAAAACTATCCTTGCTATAACTACTCTTGTACCAATTCTTAATCACCTGGACAATATTCCCATCAACCTCCTGGCTTATAAGGCTTTTGATTAAAAACAAGTGGTTGACAATATCAAAAGCCTTTTTGTAGAAATTTATTCTAATATAAAACAAACAAAAAAAAAACTTTAAGTTTAAAACCTCTTGTTAAGGAGTTTCTTAGTGCCAATGCACTACAAAACAGAATAAAAATATAGTAATCGAAACCTGATGCTAAATAGTTTCACATCTGTTAATATTTACTTTTTATCTTATACTAAATGGCCTTACTTTATCGAGAGGCGAAAACGAAATGTTGGGCGCCAGGTAGCTGGTGATACCAGAATAAGATCGCTTTTCTCGGCTTTCCTAGCAGTTCAGTGAAGTGGGTTACTCTGGTACCTTCTATACTGAGATTGAGTGCTCTTTACAAAAATTGTATTCCTATTTTAGTAGAATAGATTACAGATTCAAACATAAATATTTCTTTCAAATTCGTTAATGTGCAGTATATATATGTATTAGCTCATCTCATTAATATTATCGCCAACAGAAGCGAAATACTATTTAGTTGCAAAAGATAACTAAAACAGAAATCGGTAAAATTGAACATTCAGTGAGAGAATGAAGTACTTCCTTTTGCGACGATACCTGATTTAGTACTGATACTGATTGCACCCTACCTATTCTCTCTATTTTGAATTTACCCCTACAGTTGAATTTCCCCACTCGCTGACTAAAATCAAGCAGCCCACGCTTTCTATTGACAACTTTAAGTACTATTTTTAATGTAACGTTGTAACTATTAATTAAACATTTATCACTGTGAGATAAGAATAGGTTGACACGAGAGATGGATGAAAGCTGTTATTGGGTCGAAGATCAAGGAGACCAGAAAAATATAAAAAAAAGTAAAGTAATGCCTATTTTTTCAGGCGGGCCAAACTACCAAATTAGGTGTCGTAGACTGGAGCAGCTACTTTATTATTAACATTTTTTAAACAAATATGAAATTTAACAGTCATCCGTGGGACTCGACGTGGGGTCTTCACACTTACAAGTCCATGCTCATAACCACTACACCAACTGTATCCAAAGTCGTATATGGCTTAGCCATCTCTGCGGACTCTAGTAAGTCTTACATGTATGGCTCAAGGCATATGCTTGGGACGTCTCTTAGGGCCCTTCGCCGAAGAGAGTCCCCCCGCTTCGACTATAAACCATAATTGTTTTCATAATAGAAGAATGGAAAGAACTTCTATTCTTTCATAATATTGTCCTTTCGAAATATTCTCAAGTACGTTTGGAGAAAAATATTGTAATTTCAAAACATAATCAGGTCAACTTTATTCAAATAAAAAGAAATTCCAAGTACATATTATATTTTACTAGAGGGGAGGGATTAGCTAAGTGGTTAGCGCGTTGGACTCCCTTGCGGAGATCCCGAGTTCGAGTCTAGTGCTACCCTTAGACTTTTTCTTCCTAGGAGCCTCTACAGCTCACTGTTCGGTGATGGACAGTGTTGTCTGCAGCGAGAGAACCCTATCCGGAGGCCGGCAGTGCACTGAGAAGGCTTGGGGCCCTAATGACTATAGATGTTGACGCGCCTTAAATTTATTCACTGGAATATTTTCATTATTTTGACTACGATGTAGCTCTACATCAAGAGTTTTGTAATACGATCCGAAGAGAGGGATCCAAAGCAGAGAGAGAGAGAGAGAGAGACAGTCTCACTCGCTAGTTTAGGCCTGACTAGAGTGGGAGAAACTGTTTAAATACAGCTGTGGCAGCCATAGAAGGGAGTCTACCGACAGTCTTGCAACAGAGTTCATACAGCAGTCACAACGCGTCATCAACCTTTCTCTTTACCTCTCACTACCATTTTATATATTTTAGTGTAAAGTACCGGCAGTTTGTGCTACATTTCTATTATACAGTGTTCAGCTTTATTTCTAGTTTATTTATCTATTTAACCCATTTTCTCTCCTTCTCAAACCCATTATAGTTTTTTAATCCAAGGAAAAATCTAATCATTTCTTATTTTTGGTTAATTCCATTTTTGTCATATAAATTGAAAAAAATATTTTAATTGAAATTACTCTTTGGATTTCTTCGCACAACATTTTACAGAAGCAGTTTTTTAGATCAAAGCTCAATAAAGCTATAATTGTCACCGACCTAGCTGTACATAAATTTGCCCACACTATTTGTCTGTCAAGTGTTAAGTGTTAAGTGTCAAGTGTTAAGTAAGTGACCCACCAATATGACTACAATCAAAAGTTAAGTATGCACCTACTTTGTCCCCACAAAACTTATGGTTCCAATGGGGGTTGCAAAAGAGGGGAAAGAGATTTGTGTGACTTATTTTGTTGCGAATATAATGTATTATCATTACCCAAAAATTTTTGTTGTTTGGTCATACAATCTACAATCACCACATATATTGAGGTATGTTTTTTTTCTGTTCTCATTTTAAATACATGATAAACATAGTGTTAAAGAAAATAAATTTTGTGTATGTGAGTGAAAACAAATGAAAATCGCATGAAGTTGAAAAAACTTTGTATTCTGTTTACATACCACTATCAGATCAGTTCTGAAGGATCCAAATCCGGCATGTTTACCAAAGAAATAATATCATCCTTAATCAATTAATTTACAAACAAAACTAAATAATGATGATCCTAACTAGAGAAAAATTATATCCTAATAATATTTATTTAAAATGGTTTTTCTTTGAATCAGGAGAGCTGATGAGATATCTGACGTTAGTCTTGATGAAATTCTACAACCAGGCAAAAATGCAACGGCTGCTGGCTATATTATTTATGGCAACATGACCATTTTTGCTTTAGCAATGAAGAAAAAAGTGAAAATATTCACATTAGATCCAGTAAGACAATTGATTGAAATATAAAATTTATTATTTATTGTATTCCCCTTTAGTTATAAATATAACTTCATATACAGTGCATCACATGACATTTTTGATCATAATGTACATTATCACCATACGTATTGTAACGTTTTTCTCTAACTAGCTAATGCAACTAGTTGCTAAGTGGGTTCGTTTAGATAAAACACACTAAACTTCTAATAACACCAATTTATTGCTTGACAAATTAAATTACAAATAAAGCACTTAAATACACTGTATAAACGAACAAAAATTCTCTTAGTTCACTTTTCACAAATGCGCACTCCGTTTGTAACAAGACTCTCCCATTCGTGCTGCTCTTCAGTATTTATACCAGTGGAGGAGAAGGGTCTGGGAGGTTCTAGACCATTCTAGAAAAACCTAGGGCGCCTCGCTAGTGCTTCCCACCGGCCATGAGGAGAACTTGAGGTGCCTGCTTTCTCTCCTAGATGGCACTAGTGGCTGTATTACAGTATATTACCAAATTCTATCACAATATACAAAACCAATTCGGTTAGAAAAATTCTTATGACATAATGTTACTGAATTTCCAATTTCACAATTCTTACTTGGCAAAGTTATTTACTAAAAGCTGAAATTTCAAAGCTGAAGATTTAACAGTTGCTTTTAATTTTATATGATGCTAGAAAATGACAATTTATAGGAAAGTCTGAAGCTGTTCCAGAAATTCCCGGGAAAATTGAAATGGAAAGGTTATAAAGGTTTAGGCATAAGAAAAAAAAATAATAATAATAAAAAAATCTGGTGTGAAACACTCACACAACTTTCTTTTACTCCAGTTCCCAAAATTGTAACTGACAAATTTTATACTTTGTATTCCGAATTTGATGAAATTCGTCGAAAAATGAAAAAAACTGTTCAGTAAAAGCGCACTTCCGGTTTACTAATTTTCTTGAAACTAGAAATTTTGGCCATCTATTTATTTCTAATTAAGTTTGTTTGGATGATAGAATTGTATAATCAACTATGATAGCATTTTAGAGAAAAACATTACACCACCACTCCACTGAAAAGGGCCCTTAAATGATTTTTTCCAGAGAAATATTTTAAATAAAAGTTGTAGATCTTTGTATGCGTAGTTTATATAAGAAGTTTCAAGAAAATCATCCGATCCATTCTTGAGAAAATCGCGAAAAAATGAAAAACATTTTTAGTAAAGTGGTGTAAAGTAAACGCACTTCCGGGCATCCAATTTTTTCAAACTCGGAATTTCAACAACATATTTAATTCTAATTAACATTATTTAGATGACAGAATTGCCTAATAAACTTAAATAGCACTTTAGATGAAACGCTGCCACCAATATAATGGGGTTGATGAAGGAGAGAAATGGTGTGCTTAGAATGAATTAGCAGAATATGGTTGTCACATATGATGTATGACACTGACTACCTGGACTTTACACTTGAAATGATAGAGTATGGTAATGACACGTAGAGTGACTGGTTGTATGAACCCAGTTGTATGAACTGTTCTCCTATCTGTCTCCCGTCGCTGTATTTATATGGTTTCTCCCATTCCAGTCCGAGAGAGTGGTCCTGTCATTTTGTCTCTCTTTGGATACTCTTACAATCATCAGCGATATTTTCCGTGGTAGCCTGCTTCTTTTTGTCGTCATCGACCGGTTTCGGGCTGTTGCCCTTCACCAGGTTGTTTTTGTTAAAACAGTGTGATAACATAGACTTGCACAGAGCAAATTTAGTTGTTACACTCGTACTTTGGTGCAAGATTCGATAGTTTTTAGTGTATTAACTAAATTTGCTCTGTGCAAGTCTATGTTATCACAATGTTTTGACAAAAATATCCTGATGATGGGCGAACACCCGAAACCGGGTCGATGATGACAAAAAGAAGAAGCAGGCTAACACGGAAAATATCTCTGATGCTTTCCAACTCTGCGGGAACCAACCACAATTACAATATAATCACTTCCTGTCTTGGATATGTATATGTAATTATGTAATTATGTAATTCTATTAATTCTGTATATGTTAAAGAATTTATGGAAAAGTCATACTTTCAAATTTAAAGAAAATTTTCAATTTATAATTATATTAAGCTGCACTAGGAGCATTACGTGTGAATGTTACACTAAATTTTATTTCTAACTGAGACGATCGATCGATTCTAAAGCATAAAACTTCCCAATTAAAAATTAAATTCAAAAATTATCGTGATATTTTCTTTGACTTAGGATAAAGTAAAGCCTTTTTAATAGGTAATAAAAAGTACATATATTAATAATTCAAAAGTGATGAAAAGGCATCATCATCCAGTAGTATATGTGTAATGAAATAGCGTTTGTTGTAGTGAACGTGAAAAAATGTCATGTACATATTAAAGGATGAAACGTCATTTGTTTATTATTTATTTATTCTATATTCTGTATGCCTTGACATGATTAATAAAATACAAAAATAACTTTATTTTTTTATCTATTAGATACTTGGGGAATTTATCTTAACAAATGAAGAATGGAAGATACCTGAATATGGTTATTATTACAGTGTAAATGAAGGATTTTCCGAAACTTGGGATGAAAAAATACATGCATATTTTAATCAAATAAAAAATCCAGAGGTTCATATTTTAAAATTTTCAGTTTTTTTAAAATTTTATTACAAAACTTGTGAAAACATTATTTATAAAACTTATGAGTTATTAAATTGTATCAGAAATTTATAATTTATTATAATCTTTCAATTTTCTGCGGCCAATTGTCATGAAAAAACACTTTCTTTTTTTTTCTTTTTAATTTTTCTTACTCTTTAGTAAGAGAAAGTATTGTAATCGTGGCACATGGCTGAAATTGAGTTTTCACCGGAAATACATGTTTTGAGGTCCTTTGAGTTTGAAAAAAAAATCTATGTGTGTGTGTGTGCGCGCGCGAGAGAGAAAACAAAATATCTCAAAAACGAAGCTCAAATTCGGTATTCAGTTTAGGAACTACCATCAATGTGATGTCAAATGTTGACATTAAGGTTTCGGGTAAAATCTATCAACCGGAAATGTGCCTTTACTGGATTCGCCCCCCCACCCCAGTTTTTCTTGATTTTCTAGATAACGACTCCTTGGGAATGAGGGAGGTGGATAGGTTTGCCAAATTTGGTGCCTCTCTCCCTTTCATTGGTCCAGAGCCTGCTGTCGGTGTGTCTTCTGGCACATGTTTGTCGGGCTTTCAGACGTGGATGACCTCACAGCACTCATCCTTATGGGTGAGTGCAGTGGGTTGTCGGCAGTCTAAAATGCTCATTGGGGGCCCAGACGGAGCTTTGAGTAGCGGGTCCGAAGTCTTTCACGGTCCCTCAGACATCTGGTTGGATTCCTCACTGGGCATTGTGGTTTAAGGAGACATCTCTATATAATGGCACTCGTGCCTGACCCCTTTTGTATAGTTTGTGAGACTGAGGAGGAAACACCCATGCATCTGATGACGAATTGTTTGGGTTGTGAGGAGATTAGGTTTAGGACCTTCGGCCGGAATAGGATATCGGTAGAGGATCTTAAGCTGTGTCCTTTTAAGGTTTTGGTCCGATTTGTTCGGTCTGTGGTGAAACTTAGATGGTTTAAACCTGGGCCTGGATTTTCGTTCTAGTCCCAGTGGTTGTTATTCTTTAGGGGTAGCTATATGGGCCCTGGAGGCTTTGGATAGCGTAGGGTTTGCCCTCCCCTTCTGCGAATAATAATAGATAACGACTCAAACGATTTTTTTTTTTTTAAACATTCCGTACTATTTTATTTATACATATCATTTATTTGAAATATTTTTTCCGGGAAAATTGATTTTTTCGCGGGACCTAGAAGCGCGAAATTTAATATAATCTATGATTATAGCAACTATCTGGAGAAAATCGAAATCAGAAAAGGTATTCGTTCATTCTATCCGAAAATTCCTCAGCACAAAAGATTAAGTGGACACTTTTATAGTTCCTCCACCGTACACATGCTTGTGTATGGTAGCGAATCATGGTGATCATGGATGAAGAAGAAATTGGATCGTAGTGACTATCAGGCATCAGAGATGTGGTTTCTCAGAAAAATGGAGAGTGGGGACTAGGCATAATCAAATATTACGATCAGGACCACTTTTTAAGAGCGAACCGCTGAATCAATTTTATTGAACGAGATTGTTGCTGAAATGTTCGGCCATGTCCAACAGAAAGGAAGAAGAACAGCTAGCAAAAAAAAAAAGCCAGGGAGGATAGGATTTTGGGAAGGCGGTCGGCCCCGAGCAAAGCGAACGATAAGCTGCCCTGACAACCTGAAAGGGGCCATCAACTACAGACGATTGGGATGGACTGACAAAACATTGTTCGAGTGATAACTGGGGCAACAAATGGCGTTTCTTTGTCAAATTTCCACACTGCAAGATTTTTTTTTTTTTTTTTGGCATTAGCCTTGACGTAAACTATTTTTATTAAACATTAAACTATTTTATCTTGTTTAAATTACTATTAAGCACTAAAGGTTCACTTTTGTACCGGGATGCTGTCCCCACACTCAGATATAGACACAAACGAAATGACACATGCACACCAAAAAATATTCACACCGATAGGAGTAGAGTACTTGATATTCCTGTACTCCTTTTTGTACTTAAACCTAAAGTAAAAAACATATATACAGACTTAACCTAACCTAAAGCATTCTCGCCAATAAATACTTTCATGCTAATAAATACATTCATTCAAAACTAATTAAGCCTAATCTAATTTATCTTTCATCTTCACCAAACATACTTTAGATTCACCCAATACATTCTCACTCAAAGCTAAGAGCCTGGATGGAGTAGAGTACTCGATATTCTCTACTTCTTTTGACTTATGACTAAATTAAAACAATACAAATATTTATATTAAAATAATTTGCAAGACTAAACTTTTCCACTATAAATTCGGCCACTTTTATGTCCTCCATCTTTAGAATTGTTATGTAATTGAAGGGGGTTGTCATTATTGGACTAAGTTTATTGAACAAAACATTCCTTTGTTGATTAAAAACTGGACAAATCATGATAATGTGTTCTACATTTTCCACCTCTCCACATAGTATACTGTGATGGTATCGCTTCGCACCTATTTTATGGAGATACTCCTTACATATGCCATGGTTAGATCTGAGTCTGCAGATAGTTTTGATTATGTACTTCTTCAAAGCATGTTCACTATACCAAGGTTGTTTATTTACTTCTGGGTTAATTCTTTTATAAACCATCCCCTTATCGCCAATAGCGAATTTAATTTGCCATGAACTGCAAGATTAAGTATTTGCAATAATTTATCTAAGAAAGAAGTGGGCTAGCTTAGGAATCTTGACATCTTTGCGGGTCATGGCACCGTAGTAATGCATACACATAACTTCCTAGTAGAGGCGCCTAGGAAGAGAAAATCTAAGGGCAGTATGCTGGATTTGAACCCGAGTCTCTGCGTTGCCAATACAGTGTCTAGCGCACTGTTAGATTGAGCATTAGCTCAATCCCTTCCTTTTCCTTACACTTATATGATGAAAAGAGATGTGAAAACAGTAATAATTTCGTACATTGTTGTTGTGATTGGGTCCGTAGAACTGGAAAATATCAAAGATAGTTTCCGTGTTAGTCTGCTTGTTTTCATGATTCGGTCATTGACCGGTCTTAGGCTTTCGCCTATCATCAGGATGTTTATTGTCTAAACAGTGTGATAACCTAGACATGCAGAGAGCAAATTTAGTTGATACAGTGATTCTTAAAACTGCTTTGTTGAGATCTAACTAGGTTAAGGGGTTCTCCGATACCTGGGTATTGCCACATGTTGTTTTTTCACTTTTAAAAAAATGGAAACATCAATAAGTGGAGATATATAACCTAAATTACGTTTTTGTGGAGGAAATTTACATTGATAATTAATTATCCATACTATTATAATGGAGTTGATGAGGAGAGAAATTGTGATGGATTAATTAGACGAGATATGAAGACACTGTTATAATATAGCTATAAGCTTACACAAACTGCACTGGACTGTAATGATTTTATAGAATAAAAGCTGGGAGTAGAGATATGACACGATGATATGACACGATGCGATGTATGTGGTTGAATCCGATAGATTGATAAATAGATCTCTTACTGGCTTATATACAGGTTCTCCCCCCTCTAGCCTGCTTAAGTGAGAGAGTACGAGAGAGAGTCTGTTTTCTCTCGGTCGGGCTTGTGTTCTCTCTCTCTTGCCGTTACACTATCTTATTATTCTATAAATTGTCCTTTGTGTGTAGAAACAAAATGAATGACCACTGTGTCGGTTGTGGAATAATTAATGATAAGAAATGATTAAAAAACGAATTGAACGATCGTTAAGATAGTATAAATAAATGAATTAAACAATTAAATTTATATAAGCGTTTTTTTTTTTTAAATTTAAGGCGCGTCAATATCTATGGTCATGGGCGCCCGGAGCTTTCTCAGTGCACTGCCGGCCTCTGGACAGTGTTCTCTAGTTACAGACAATACTGATGACAGGTAGCTGTAGAGGCATCTAGGAAGAAAAAATCTAAGTGAGCACAGCTGGACTCGAACACAGGACCTCCGCATGGGAGTCGAGTATGCTAACCACTTAGCTATTCCTTTCCCTGGGCATGTTAGATAATCATGTAACATACATTTCACACTTTTTAAATATAATGTAATGTGATAACAAGAAGGAAAATATATAATTTTTAATTATAAAAAAAATTATAACTAGTGGTGCCAGCCAGTCGCTCATTCAGGTCAAAAAGCCGCGGTCAGTGCACTGTCAAAGAGGGATACCGCCAAAGACATACCGCTCAAAACCTTCCAACAAGAACTCTTTCAAAAGGGTCATTATACGGTCAGAGTGGCCAATATACAAGGATCAACAAATCACTCAAGACCGACCACCTGGTTTGATAACCGCCAACACCTGTTGCCAGACCTATTATTGAAGACCTAGGGTCAACACACGGCAAGGGATGTTTTAGTGTGACCCGTAATTACAGAATTGTCAATGTGTGAGTGAGGGCAATATAAACAACCCTTCACAGGAATGTGGGGATTATTCTTCAATATTTTATCAGCGTAACATCAAGACTCTACCAGCGAATTACACCGCGAGCGCGTCCCTATCTAAGTATTTTAAACATATATCTATTTAACATCATATAGTTGTGCGTTCTAGTTACAATTTAAATCATTTTAAATTATTGTAGTTATATCTTTACAAACGTTTAAATTATTGTTAAAATATGTATCTATTTTCGTAAATTAGTAATTCATATTCCGAGTAACAACTCTATAAAAATCTCTAACTCCCAACTATTCATCGCATCATCACTCCTCTCCAAGACACCTGAACCCATTACAATAACAAGCTTAACATGTACTTAAGTTTAAATTCTAGAAATGTTTAAATTACTAAAAAAATATTTACATATACAATGAACAAATTACTGGGCGTATATTTAAGTTTTATAAATAAACATTATATATTTTGGGATACTAACATATTTTTTTTTTTAAATTAAAGAAACAAGAGAAATGGGTGTTAAGATATACTGGTTCTTCAGCTACAGATTGCCATTATATTTTGCAAATGGGTGGAATTTATTTATATCCAGCAAATAAAAAGCATCCAACCGGAAATGTAAGATCATTTTTTTTTTTGAGAAAAATATTATTGTATTTTATTTTATTTTTGTTTTTAATTTATGCCAGAAGCATTTCTATTTAAATTTTATAGCTGGGTCTACTATACGAGGCAGTACCTTTGGCCTTTGTAGCGACTAGCTGTGGTGGATCCGCTATTTCTGGGACGAAATCCATTCTTCAAATAACACCTACATTTATACACGAGAGGACACCACTTTATTTAGGTTCTATGAAACATATTTACATTTTTAGAGGTTTTTTTGAAGGTGCTGTCATTAATGAAGAAGAACAAGAAATGCAGGATATCATTCATGATGCATAAAGAAATATTTGCATATTTCTTTAATAATAAATATATTTAATAGACACATCATTTTTTTTTTTTTTAATTATTATTCGTAAACTCATTCAATAATATATATATATATTATTAAAATATATATCTATATATTATAATATATATTTATATATATTTATTACGGATTATATATATATACTATATAATATGTATAATATAATATTATACATATATGTATCTATCTATCATATAAAATTTATAATATAGGATATGCAGGGTCCCAGGTCGATGGATTAACGACTTTTTCTCGGAAACTAAGATAGCTAGAAAAAAACTAAAAAATACTTGTCCCCGTAGTTTTTTTTGTTAGAAAACCAAATTTAATTTGCAAATTTGTTTTGGTGCTTCCAGAAGCGAGATACAGGCACCAACTTCATTTTTTCAAATGGGAAGGTGTGGTTTTTATTTAAGAAATAGATTCCTCTATTTTTTGTAAGAAAAATTTACTTGAACGGTTTTTTTTTCTTTGAGCGATATTTTACAAGTTATGAATGAAAACATGATTCCTATAAGAAATTTCAAAATGATATTAAACGGTTTTTTGATTGAATAAGAAGAAAAGTACTATTTTATTATAAATTTTACTCCTCATTAATTACAGATCTTGCTCGAACTGGCCCCCACCATCAGAGATGCAAACACATACTTTTTCCTGCCAATTGTACCTTACGACCAAAGAAATACATCTCTAATGGTGGGGGCCAGTTGAATTTTATTTAACTGTCTAGAAATTGAATTCTAGACCCTCGAGGGGACTGTGGCGGTGGTGATTGGTCCAAAGATCAAACACTCGGAACCCATGGTTAAGTTTCCCAGCATCTTCCAGGCGGAGATACACGCTAATGGAAGATGCGTACAATTTAACCTCGATAGGGGATATAAGAACCAGGAGATTGTAATCCTTTCCGATAGTCAAGCAGCAATTAGAGCATTGAGTGCATCGGTTATCAGCTCTAAAATGGTCTGGTAATACCTAGGTCAACTTTTATAACCTAGGCAAGAGGAATAAAGTTACCCTTTGGTGGGTGCCGGGGCTTGTTGGCATTGAAGGGAATGAATTGGCCGACGCCCTGGCCAAGATAGGCGCTACGACCCCGTTTCTAGGGCCGGAACCTGTTTTGTGGGGTCAGCGACCAGTTTCTGTTGGAGAAACTTAGCAAGGAGAAGGAGACGAGGAGATGTCAACTCTGATACTCCCTCCACGGTTTGCGGCAGGCCAAGATCTGCCTGGGAAATTATAACCAAAGGAGATCGGAGGCGTTCTTACGGGTTTTCTCACGGGGCATTGCCGACTTAGAGGACATCTGGTGAAGCTGGGTTTGGAAAGTGACAGTTCATGCAGATTCTGTGGGGTGTTGTAGGAAACTCCATTACATTTCCTAACAGACTGTGAGGCTGCCACACAGAGAAGATTCAAGAACCTGAGTAGGTACCAGGTGGAGGAGGGGATATACCCTCTCTAGAGCCCGTCAGGGTATTAGGATTCCTCAGGGATCTCAACCTGATGGAGGTTTTGTAGAACGGATGTTCAAAGGACATCTGTTCGGGCGCTGTGGGCAATAACCTGCGGCACCCTGGGGGCATAGCACAATAGATCGAAAGGTCTAAGTGCATTGGCCCCCCTTCAAAAAAAAAATGTATAGTTGTAAGTTTAAAGAAAATAGTTGGAGCCTTTTTCAAGAAAATCACAAAAAACTATTCACAAAGTTGCATTTCCGGTTGCATGGATTTTGTCCAACATCTTGGTGTCTGATGCCGTGGTAGTACCTAAAAACGGAATACGAAGTTTGAGCTTCTTGCAACTTTTCCGTTTTGAGATATTCTTTTCACACACATACAGACCATTTTATAAAAACCACTTTTTTTGGACTTGGGGGACCTTAAAACGCGTATTTCCGGTGAAAACTCAATTTCGAAAATCTGGTACAATCCTAATACTTCCTTTTACTATTATTAGTAAGAGAAAGTAAAAATGCCAAATCAATGCAAAAAGGATAAATAAAAGTAATATCAGGAATTGTTCATAGATTACCTACGCATATATGTGTATATAGCCATTGTTTATAGTCCTCCATAGCTTTTTGAAGGCCAGCCAATATTTAAATTAAAACTATTGCATTAAAAACTATCAATTCCATTGTACTTTTGTCCACATTACATTTATTTATGAATTTTAACAAACAAAGTCCTTGTACGTTGATTATAATTTAATTTTACTGAAATAATAATATTGTGGCTAAAAGGTCATAAATAAATAATTTAAGATAATTGAGATTAATAGAACTGAATTAAGGTATTTCGTCAAAGGTAACTGATGTAAACTTTCAATGGATTTGTTTAATATTTTATCTTAAAAAAAAAGAAGCAATATTTTGGAACTAAGGAATTAAAATTGATTTGTTTTGGTAGAAAAGTTCCAAACTCCAAAGATTATAATCCCTTCTTTGTAAAATCCTTTGTACCATCGTTGGAACATACCTCATACGTGATTTTAAATTAACTACAAAATTTGGAAATTACTTTCATAAATCAAGCTATTTTTCTATTATTCAGTATTTTCCAATTTGTAAACCCTCTTTGAATCATATCTACCATAATTTCCCTTCGCTATAAAATTGTTTATGCAAAACCCACCTAGCCATTAATTCCGCAGGCATAAAGTCTCTTTTTCATTCGGAATAGATATAGCCATTCCCAGCCTTCTTTGGTCGCAATTTTTTGGATGTACTTACCAAACGAGGTTTCTTCCTAGAACTTGCTCAACTGAAGAAAATCGGTTGATCGGAAATAACGTTTTTATTGAAAAATATTTTTTAGTATTCTGCTGTTTTCTTTAAAACGGTTCAAACGATTTTCTTTAAACTAGAAATATGATTCGGGTAATATCAATTAAGAGGACTTTTGGGAGAGAGGAGGAATTATTTTTTTTCCTCTAAAGTGCTATCTTAATTAATTATACAATACTACCATCTAAACAAAAATTAATTAGAAATAAATTGTCAAAATTCCGGGTTTTAAAAAATTAGTAAACAATTTGTTGTTGAAAATAGATGTTGACGTTCAGTCATAAAAAAAACTATTTTTAAACTTTTACCGACGTTTCGGCAAATTTATTGTCTTCTTCAGGGGCTGTACAAAGGTTGTAACAAATCTGAAAAGAAAAAAACAACCAAAAACATAAATTTAAAATAAATATTTTCAAATAAAAATTTGTTAAAATAAACTACGCAATATACTAAATAAAGAGTATAATATATTTGTTTAGTAAAAAACAGGAAATAAAATAAAAAAGAAAAGAAAATTAAAAGGTGAGAGAATTAAAAGGCTCTTATAGGCTTTCCAGTCCCTCTGTTAAATAAAAAAGAAATGAAAATAAAAGAAAAGGGAGTGAAAATATTAAGTGGACTGCATATATGTAGATTGAATAAAGAGCGAGCCAATGGGCTCATATAATATGAACAAAATGAATATTAAATTAAATTTAAAACAAGTAGCAAAAATATTTATTACCTTCAACAAGCCAAAAGGAATGGCGCTTACCTTAAACGCAGAAACCTTAACGCTAGTGTGGTTCGACTCAAGTCCTTTAGCCCATATTGGGGGGTCAAGGAAGGGGGAAATAGGAAATGGAAACAAAACCCTATGTGCCCGAAACTCGAGTCTTCGTCCTCACGCGACTGCTTGGCTGATGAATGGATGAATTATTTGAACGGGCTCCTGGAAACTGCAAGGCTGGAGAAGCAATCAGAAGTAGATCATGTGCTTGTGCAATAAACCTTACCTGGCCGGGAGAATCAGAGACACTCACTCGACAAGAGACCAACTTATTAACACTAACCCCGAGGAAAACCAGAAGTGGCTATACTTGGGTTTTCACGAAAGGAAAGCAAAGTGGTCTGAATTGAGTAAACAAATTACGTTTGCACGCATACACCTTGCTTGTCCTGAGCGTTAGTTAGTGACTGACTGGAGAGGGCAATTAAAGGGACTACCCCCTCTCTATAATTAGGACACAGCCTATAGATTGATAAGTTATTATATTCTGACAGCGGCAAATTCAAATTCGGATAAATACCGAACAATATTTATAGCAATTTGAAATTTATTTTGACTATTGCTGCAGAACACAGAACAGAACAAATAATAAACTACATCACAACTATTGAAACTTTGGCAATATTGGCATATATAAGAGGAATATATGGAAATAACAGAGGAATTGTACTTTTCCATTTTTAATTTCGTTTAGAATTGTTATTACCATATTTTATTCTTATATATCCCAATATTGTCAAAGTTTCAATAGTTGTGATGTAGTTTGATCTGTTCTGCAGCAATAGTCAAAATAAATTTAAAATTGCTATATAAATATATATATACATTATACACTGTATTTAGTATATTGCGTAGTTTATTTAAAAAAAATTTTATTTGAAAATATTTATTTTAAATTTATGTTTTACGTTGTTTTTTATTTTTTTTTATTTTCTGATTTGTATTAAAACCTTTGTACAGACCCTGAAGAAGGCAATAAATTTGCCGAAACGTCGGTAAAAGTTTAAAAAGAGTTTTTTTTTTATGACCGAATCTCAACATCTATTTTCAACATTGAATACAACGGTCGTAATGAACAGCAAAACATCAATATAAAATTTGTTAATTACAATTTTTTTAAACTACAGTAAGTAAAAGTTTCATATCAGATTTTTACTTTCTCATACTCCTAGTAAGAGGAAGTATTGTAATCGTGTCAAATTTTCTATATCCAGTTTTCACCGGAAATATCCGTTTTGAGGTCCCCTGAGTCCAAAAACGTGGTTTTTAGCAAATTGCTGTGTGTGTGTGTGTGTGTGTGTGTGTGTGTGTGTGAACAGCATAGCTCAAAAACGAAAAACCGTAGAAAGTTGAAACTTGATAGTCCGTTTACGTATCACCATGGGATCTGACAATACGTTATCTGTCAAAATTCCTCAACCGGAAGTACCACTTTCTAGTTGTTTTTTTTACTTTTTTGCGTTTTTCTTAAAAATGGCTCCAAGGTTTTTCTTTAAACTTCATACATCAACTACACATACAAAGAGCTTCAAGTGTTATTTGAAACATTTCTCTGGGAAAATTCATTTAAGGGCAGTTATGAGGGAGGGGCAGGGTTAGGTTTTCATCTAAACTGTTATTTCAGTTTATTAGACAATTCTATCATCTAAATAATGTTAATTAGAATTGAATATGTTGTTGAAATTCCGAGTTTGAAAAAAACTTTACCACTTTACTAAACAATTTTTTCATTTTTTCGCGATTTTTTCAAGAATAGATCCTACGATTTGCTTGAAACTTCTTATATAAACTACGCATACAAAGATCTACAACTTTTATTTAAAATATTTCTCTGGGAAAATTCAGTTAACGGTACTTTTAGTGTTGGGTTGGGGTTGTGTTTTTCTCTAAAGTGGTATCATAATTGATTATACAATTCTCTCATCCAAACAAACTTAATTAGAAATAAATAGTTGGCTAAAATTTCGAGTTTCTAGAAAATTAGTAAATCGGAAGTGCGCTTTTACTGAACAGTTTTTTCAGTTTTTCGACGAATTTCATCAAAATTTGGTACACAAAGTATAAAATTTGTTAATTACAATTTTCGGAACTGGAGTAAGAGAAAGTTGTGTGAGTGTTTCACAACAGATTTTTTTATTTTATTTTGTGAGGAGAGCCAACCCTACGCTATTCAAAGCCTCTCTGGGCTTGTATAGCTATCTCAAAGTTCGAAGGCCACCTCATGCACAGCTGGTGTCCAGGCAGTATTCTCTTGTAATGCTTGGTGTGATGTGATTGTAGTGGCTTAAGCGGTTTTGTGAAAGGGCTGGTAAGTATGTTTGAGATAGAAGTATAAGAATAATTAAGAACACACTGGTAGATTAAATTAAATATATTATCTTTAAAGATATTCAAATATTTTACAATATCACAACTATTAATCAGATGTATATCTAGAATAAAGGCAAATATCTATCAATGGCACTGAGCGATTCCTGAAGTGTTCTGTTCTGGCTTTGGAAGCAGAATACAGACTTAGTTGTTTGAAGGCTGAATGCAGACTTGTATTCCTTGAAAGCTGAAGGCAGACTCTAGTCTTTGAAATTCTCTCTCTCTAGCGGGGGAATTTTCTTTTATCAAAAGAATTTACCGAACGGGATTTTTGTGCCTTTGTTTTCTCACTAGCAATGACCTAGATTTAATATATCTGACACTAAAATACACTCTTTTTGAAGGTAAATTCACAGCACTAAGATAATTATAAAATATTAACAAAATACTATTTTGGATACTATAAAATATTCTAAACTCTAAACTATTATTTTTCTATTTCGTTCTTCCACTACACTCTCGTTACAGCAACTGACATTGCCTTTCTCGGAGCTGTAGATGTCTCTCGGACATGATGTCTCTCGGAGAAAAGTTTTCAAATAAAATATTTATTAGATATCTATATGTATTGTTAGTTAGTTTATCAACTTTAATGAAACACGATGGTGTCTAAGGGTGAGAAATTTTAAGGGCAGCCTGCTGGTTTAGAACGCGGGACCTCTGCGTTGTAAGTCCAGTGCGCTACCACTAAGCTAAGTCTCTCGCGGCCAAAATTAATTTATTTTAGACAAATTTTGACCTTATATTTTCAAGCTAAATATTATAAAACATAGCCGCAGGTCAGGCATGCCCATCTCGCGGCTAACAAATATTTTTTTTACCTTAGACTGTTTTCAAGCTAGATTTTTCAAAACGTAGCCGCATGTCGTGCATGCCATCTCACGGCTCAAACAAATTTTTTTTCCCTGGTTAAAAATCAGATGGGGGTCTCGCCGTAATTTTATAGCCGCGCGCCAGACCCCTGCCTTCGGGCGTAGATTCATAAGTGCCTGGGGCTCAAAAATTTTGCCGCCAGAATCCCCAAATTACATCTACTCTTCTTCTTATAAAAGAATATGAATTTAAGCAAAATTAAAAATTGGTGAATGTGATAATAAAGCTCCGCAAATAATCACGCTTCAATTTAAGTACCGTTACAAATCCATAATTTTTAATTACTATGATTTTAATAGGAACTCATCTAAATACTCCTCGGAAATGCCCTATATCGATCTATTATCTAAACACAAACTTTTTCCAAAATAAGATAAAAAAAAATATATATATATTTTCCTTATTTATATAAAGAATTAAGGATATTAACACAAATTCAAAACTTGAACCGTTATTATGAATACATTTACATGATGCAAGGATCCATTCCATGTATTGTTTTAAACTTCATTATTAGTGAGTATATGGTTAAATAGGAATGGTCTCATGATTCTAAATTTATCATATTTTTTTATATTAAATATATTGTTAGTTTCAAGTGATGCAAGAAGAAGGGGTAAATATTTTCTAACCCCACGTCATGGTAGTCATTACTTTGTAAGTATCTAAATAATATAATTTTAGTAAGAAACTATTAAAATATTTATTAGATGATGATAAAATACAACTTTTTAGTTTTTTTACAATATAGAAAAAAAAAAATCTGGCGTGAAACATTCACACAACTTTCTCTTACTCCAGGTCCCAAAATTGTAATTGACAAATTGTATAGTTTGTGTACCAAATTTAATGAAATTCGTCGATAACTGAAAAAACTGTTCGGTAAAAGCGCGCCTCCGGTTTACCAATTTTCTTGAAACTCGGAATTTTAGCCATCTATTTGTTTCTAATTAATTTTCTTTGGGTGATAGAATTGTATAATCAACTGTGATAGCATTATAGAGAAAAACATAACCCCCACCCCTCCTTTAAAAGTGCCCTTAAAAGAATTTTCCCAGAGAACTGTTTTAAGTAAAAGTTGTAGCTGTTAGTATGTGTAGTTGATATACCAAGTTTGAAGAAAATCGTTGGAGCCATTTTTGAGAAAATTGCGAAAAAGTGAAAAAAATCATTTAGTAAAGGTGGTAAAGTAAAAGTCATCGGATCTTTTTCAAACTCGGAATTTCAACAACATATTCAATTCTAATTAACATTATTTAGATGATAGAATTGTCTAATAAACTGAAATAGCACTTTAGATGAAAACCTAACCCCACACCTCCCCTAAAAGTGCCCTTAAATGAATTTTTCCGGAGAAATGTTTCCAATAAAAGTTGTAGCTGTTAGTATGTGTACTTGATTTACCAAATTTGAAGAAAATCGTTGGAGCCAAATTTTTGAGAAAATTGCAAAAAAATGTAAAAAAAAAAAATCTAGTAAAGTGGTACTCCCGGTTGAGGAATTTTGACAGGTGACCCACTGTCAGATCCCACGGTGATAACTAAACGAAATATCTAGTTTGAACTTTCTACGATTTTTCGTTTTTGAGCTATGCTGTTCACCTACCTCAAAACGGATATTTCCGGTGAAAACTCGATATCAAAAAATTTGACACGATTACAATACTTCCTCTTCCTAAAAAAGTAAGAGAAAGTAAAAAAAAAAAAAAAAAAAATGTAACAAACAAACAAAAATCTGGTTTGAAATACTCACAAAACTTTCTCTTACTCCAATTGACATAGTATGCATAGTCTGCAAACTTTCGAAACTCTAATAAATAACGCTTCCTATTATTACAATTTATTTTTTGTTTATTTGCACTAATAATTTGTTCGATTCCTTTTTACTTTCTCTAACTACTGTTCGAGGTGGCATTGCGATCGTGCCAGATTTTCGAAATTGAGTTTTCACCGGAAATACATATGCTTTGAGGTTCCCTGAGTCCAAAAAAGTGGTTTCTATAAATCAGTGTGACAAAAGAATATCTCAAAAACGAAATATTGCAGGAAGCTCAAATTTGGTATTCCGTTTAGGTATACCACCACATCAGACACGAAGATTTCGAGCAAAATCCATCCACCGGAAGTGCCACTTTACTGGATGTTTTTTTTTTCAGTTTTTATGATCTTCTTAAAAAACGGCTCCGAAAAACGATTTTCTTTAAACTTGGTATATCAGCTACACCTATAAAGAGGTTTTTATTTGCAACATTTCTCCGGGAAAATTTATTTAAGGGCACTTTTGAGGGAGGAGTGGAGTTATGGTTTTCTTTAAAGTGCTATTTCAGTTCAACAATGTGCTATACAATATTGTCAACTCAATAATATTAATTAGAATTATATAGGTTGCCAAAATTCCCAGTTTGAAGAAAATCGGTTGAGCGGAAGTGCGATTTACATACTTAGTTTTCATTTTTTTAAATGATTTTGTCCATAAAAATGTCGACGGTTATAAACACAAAATAAGAATTATAAGTGTGAAGTAAATTTGCCATTTCGTAGTAGTGTGAGCGTTTCACACCAGATTTTTTAATTTTTTTTTTTTTATAATGTTTACGAGAAACTAAATTTTGATGGAATTAGCTCATGCATAAATTTCCATCTTGGTTAGTACTCTTTCAAATACTTTATAGATTGCGCCACATACATAAAATTTATATAACATATAGCTAAAAACTCTAGGTCTAACCAAAAAGTTTTTTAATTAAATATTATGAAAAATAAAAAATAAAAATTCCTTTGAAAAAATTTTCATGGGTGTTTAACATCAATTTTATTTTATTCCTTTTTGTATAAACGGCCAAATACAAATTGGCAGATCTTGAAAATTCTGCTTAATAATTCACTTTTGCTTTCTTTTTCAACAATGGAATGAAAATGCGGTTTCTTTTTGTTTTTTTTATAACTCATATTAATTATATAATACAATAAATGTTATGTTAGAAATAACTTGACATTTTGCATTTTTTTTTTATAAAAAAATTTTATTGCACAATTTGATAATTTATAAAATAACTACGAAGGGAAAATTAGTAAAATACTAAATTCTAAACTAGATTTGTCATAGAAATAACTAGCTATAAATAATTAGCCAATCACAGTGTAGAAGTAAAGTTGTCAAATGTGGGCGTGGTCCACAGGTGATAATTCTAAATTTCTGATTGGCCTTCTACACTGTGATTGGCTAATTATTTATAGCTAATTATTTCTATGGAAAATCTAGTTTAGAATTTTTTTTTTTTACTAATTTTTCCTTCGTAGGTAGATATTTTATAAATTATCAAATTGTGCAATACACTTTTTTTATTAAAAAAAAATGCAAAAAATCTCGTTTTTAGAAGAACTCAAAACGGATATTTCTGGTGAAATTTCGATATCGAAAATTGACATGATTACAATACTTCCTCTTCTTACTAACAGTAAGAAAAGCAAAAAAAAAAAAAATATATTTGTAATAATAATGATATGGTATTATACAGATTATGATCCATGTATGTGATGCTGGATAATCCGCAAAGAGTCTAATATTATAGACCCGTACAATTTATTATAGAACAACTTCTTTGAATCCATTACATTCTCTTCCTAGGAATTGTTCCGCGCTCCAAATCGGTGAATTCCTTCTTTCCTAACTTCTCTCAGAACTTCTGTTTCAGGAAGGGATCACTTCTCTACGTACTTTTCTTTACTTCGTCATGATTATTGGTCTCATATCGGCCAGTAAGATCATTTATCATGGCCGATCTATTGTTCTTTAAAATATTCACAATATCCACTTATCTTGTCGCATTATCCGTGTCTCCGCAATAAACTTCTTCAAACCGTGGCATTTCTTTTTCTTTGAGCTGCTCCGCAATCTTTAGCTTTATAGCATGGTAGCGACGCGAGATAAGGAACATTCTCTCAGTACGTGAGAGAGGGTTCCGACTTTCGACTGCATCTGCGGCTGAGGGGTTCAAATATCTCCTATAAAACGATCGCAAGACACGCCGCACGGTATCTCATCGGTGCCGCAGATGTGTCTGTACTGCCCCCACTTAAAATAATGTAGTATCTTAAACTGTAATTCCGTCGCCGCAAAAAATTCGGATATGTACACCGGCCCTTACTAATTCCAAAGGTTAAAGTTAAGCAAAATTTTATCGGTTTCTAATATTTTATTTTATTGGTAAATTGATTTTCAAAAATGTTTAAGAAATATTCTAGTTTAATATTATTATTATTAATATTTTTTTAGCAACTTCATCCAAATCTTAATGTATATTTAATTGAAAGTTGGTAACACTGTTTTTACTTTTAATCTCTGAAGATTTCCCAGAAATATATGTTTCAGTGAAAAAAAAAAATGATTCAAACTATTATATTTATATATCCTTACATGCGCACGAGTCAGACTTTGTATTATTGGGACTATGTGAACAAAATAAACTAAAAAAAAAAAAAAAATTAATTGATATTTATTTTCAGATTAGAGTGAATACCAAAGTAAATATCCTACCAAACACAGCCATATTTGCATATGCGACTGGTTTTAGATTGAATTGGAATATGCGAATACCTCATGTAACCGGATTTCATCATGATCATCATCATCATCATCACCATGAACATGTAGTTGTACATCATACCATTGAGAGAACCATAGATGAGTATGAAAAAAAAACTATCTATCTTAACATCATTTCATTAGAAAATCTGGTCTAGAACTTATTCTTCACATTGTTGTGGTTGGTTCCGCAGAGGTGGAAAGCATCAAAGATATTTTCCGTGATAGCCTGCTTTTTTTTGTGGTCATCGACTGGTTTCGGGCGTTTGCCTATTATCAGGATGCTTTTTGGCCCGAAACAGGTCGATGACCACAAAAAGAAGCAGGCTAAATCACGGAAAATATCTCTGATATTCTTCCCATTATTTACTTTGATGGCCCGAAAAACTTCTTATAGACAACACATACATACATATATAGATAGATAGGGCAAGATCCTTCCTTGCTTAGTCGTCATCGAATTATTTCTCTATTTCCTTGTGTTAGTAAATTGGCTGAAAAAATTATCCTAAAATGACTTCATAACAATTATCCTCATAATCACGTGGGCCTCATTTACAAGTTACTAAGTATAAATTCCCGATATGTCTAATTTATTTCATTAAAAGCTACTTATCAAATAGAAAATTCTGCGTGGCCCTACTAATCCCCGTATTACTTACAGCTGATGTGCCCCAGAGTTCGGTCCTGGCGCCAGCACTTTCCAATATTTTTATCAATGATATCTAACAAATGTAATGGATGATTTGGGCGGTTGGATAGAAGAGAAAAACACAGATGGAGTTAAGTTAGATTTACTGAACTGAACTCTGTTTATACTGAATAAGAATATTAAGTACTGCAAGAACTTAGCACTGTTTAATTTAGAGTGAGGGTATGCGGTAGCACAAGGAGTGTTGATGGTTGTTCGAAAAGCGTTTGAATGGACAATCAGGCACCCTTTTTTAACCGTGCAGCTGGACTAGTACACAGTCTTTAACTTCTCCTTCCCATGCCCATATATGCTGTTTAAAAAATAAACATAGCAATAGTCCATAGCCTTCTCAGTACACTGTCGGTTTCCGGATTGTGTTCTCTCGTTACAGACAACACTGTCCATCACCGGGCAGTGAGCTGAACTGGCTCCCAGGAAGAAAAAATCTAAGGGTAGCACAGCTGGACTCGAACCCAGGTCCTCCCTCATGGGAGTCCAGTACGCTAACCACTTAGCTATTCCCTTCTCTGTTTATGTGCCAGTTGAATTTACAACATCTAATTGTATTAGCACTGATGTAATATAACATTAATGAAAGAATAAGCGTTCTAAGTAGTACTTTTAAAAGTCATCTAATAAATCTTAAATAATAATAAATAATATAACAATATGGACATAAAAGTGACTTAGAGAAGTAGAATTATCTTTTAGAGGCGGTAACTAGTTATTATAACCTTAATAGTTAAATTGTCAGAATTGTTATAAATAAAATAATATTATCTAAACCTTCTTAAAAAAAAACACTTCTATATAATCAAGACATTGTTATAATTACCTATTTCATTTTTTCAGATATGGTTTTGAAGGAAGGGCTTGTTTAATAAAAGCATTTTGTGAGTTGGTGTTAATTGAAAATTATCACGATATCATTAGTAAACTTCTAAGAATTATATTTAAGTAAGTGTGTTATTTTGTTCATTATGGTAATTATATCTTTTCGTAATTGAAATTATCGTTATGAATCGATATGAAATGAATCGAAATTATCGTAATTGTATATTTTTTGATAGCAGTAGCATGAGGATTTATGGATCACTTGATCCTTTGATGGTTATGGTCAAGGTGACCAAACGTCCCGCTTTTGGCGGGACAGTCCCGATTTTTAACAATTTGTCCCGCATCCCGCGGCGTTTTCAAAAAAGTCCCGATTTTTGGAAAGAATGTACGACATTGTACGACGAGGGAACGGTGGGAGACCAGGAAGGGAATATACGGTTTTCGGCAGGCATGTGGCTATTTCGCCAGGATGATATGAGTTTTATATTATTTTTTGTTAATTTTTATCATATTAAACCTTAATAATAACAAATAAATTGTAGAGAACTGATTATCAAGAACTGCTTATCATTGTTCGTATTGTTGATCAGTTGTTAGAATTCGACCACCATTGTTTAGACTTAATGAACAATGACTTTTTTTTTTTTGGCATTGGCAACGACGAAAACATTTTGTAACTGTCTCTCAGACGATCGTACTGCGTGCTAGTGCTAGTTAAATGTTTTAAACAAATGATGTGAAGAAATCAGCTAATTCAGATTATTTAGGTAAGTAATTTATTTATTTATTTCATAACTACATAAATTTTATTGAATTTAGCAGACAGTACTCGTATTATTTATATTTTATAGTGGCGGCAAAAAGTCTAGTGCCGACCTTGAAAGTGATACTTACGACTTATGTTACGGCAAATTCAGAGGAAAAAATAATAAAAGTTAGTATTGTTATTATTTAAAAAGAAATATAGTTACTTTAACAATAAAATATGTTCATGTAATTATGTACCTACTTACTGTGTTTTTAAGCAATATGTGTATAATAATTATTTATAATGTAATTTTAAATTTTTTTTTTTTTTAGATTTTTAACATAATAAGTGAGAAAAGATGATACAAATTCAACTATAATCTAAGAAGTGAAATTCCTTTTATTAAAAAAAAAAAAAAGAAAAAAAAAGCGATTAAATGGTAAAATGTGAGAAATGCAATGTTGAATTTTCTATTTCGCACGGCAGGAAGAATGATATTTCAAAGCATTTGGAGACACAGAAACATAAAAGATATTTTTTAAATATAAATATTACTGCATCTTCCTCCAAAATGCAGGAATTTTTTACGGGAAACAACTTATGGAGACGAAGAAAAGAAATTAGCATTAGCAGAAGGACTTATGTCTTTTCATGCTATTAATCACAATCATTCCTTCAGATCTATGGACTGTACATCACAAGTTGTCAAAAAGTTATTCAACAAAAAAATTTGCCTGTGGTCAGAACAAAATCTGAGGCAATTGTGTGTAAAATGTGCTTTCTTCATATGCATTTTCAGAATTAAACAAAAAAAACTCTAGAAAAAATTAATTTTATATTCATATATTTCTGACGCATTTAATCATAAGGATATAAAGTTATTTTCAACCATTATTAGATCTTTTAATTCGGAAAGTGGAATAAAAATTAGAATTCTAGATTTCGTTTCTTTGCCTCGGCGAAACTTCGGAAATAAAATTTCAGTTCCATTATTAATATTTTGGAAGGTAGGTCTGGGCCTGCCGTCTATTTTGAGACGGGAGACCATTTGGAAGCGCCTCTTGGTGAGTGGGCCACCGTTTTCCAGGCTGAGGTTTATGCAATTCTTTGCTGTATTTTGGATGAGAGGGTGCGTAACACTAATTTAAAAGGTGTTTGTATCTGCTCGGATAGCCAGGCTGCGTTGAAGGCGCTTAATTCATGTGTCTTCACTTCCAGATTGGTGTTGGAATGTTCTAAAAGACTGGAAGATCTTTCTTCATTAAAGGATGTGCTTCTGGTCTGGGTTCCAGGTCATATGGGAATTTTTGGGAATGAGGAGGTGGATAGGTTTGCCAAATTAGGTGCCTCTCTCCCTTTCATTGGTCCAGAGCCTGCTGTTGGTGTGTCTTCTGGCACATGTTTGTCGGGCTTTCAGACGTGGATGACCTCACAGCACTCATCCTTATGGATGAGTGCAGTGGGTTGTCGGCAGTCTAAAATGCTCATTGGGGGCCCGGACGGAGCTTTGAGTAGTGGGGTCCGATGTCTTTCACGGACCTCCCTCAGGTATCTGGTTGGATTCCTCACTGGGCATTGTGGTTTAAGGAGACATCTCTATATAATGGGACTTGTGCCTGACCCTTTTTGTAGAGTTTGTGAAACTGAGGAGGAAACACCCATGCATTTGATGACGAATTGTTTGGGTTGTGAGGAGATTAGGTTTAGGACCTTCGGCCGGAATAGGATGTCGGTAGAGGATCTTAAGCTGTGTCCTTTTAAGGTTTTGGTTCGATTTGTTCGGTCTGTTGTGAAACTTAGATGGTTAAAACCTGGGCCTGGATTTTCATTCTAGTCCCAGTGGTAGGTATTCTTTAGGGGCAGCTATATGGGCCCGAGGGGGCTTTGGATAGCGTAGGGTTTACTTCCCTCCCCTTTTGGGAATAATAATATTTTGGAAAAAAAAAAAACAATTTAAAACATAAAATGATTGCATATTTTGCAGACAACATGAACGCAAATTTTGGAGGAAACGCGAGAAAAGGTACAAAATATACGATCCTTTGAAATCCTACTTTCTATCACAGGATAAATATCCTAGAATTTTAGAAGAGAATTTTTTTGAAAAAGAATCTTCAAAAATTTGGCTAGAGTTTTGGCTATACAATCAAGTAGCTCTTTTTCAAAATGCTGTATTGGCTTCTCCAGGAGCGACATTATTTTTCATTGAAGCTAGGATATCCTCAACTTCCTCAAAGGAGGGCGGTTCACAGTCAGGATCATCTATAGTGTTCCTTTCTCCTCCTTGTTGGTATTATGCCTCCTCCTGATTAGAACTTCCAGTATTATTGGTTTCCTCATAATGCTCTGCTCACCTATTCATCACATTCATCTCCTCGCCGAGCATTACACCATTCTTATCACGGCATATATTCATTCTGTTCTGAAAACCATTTCTCATTCTGCTCAATGCCTGATAGAATTTTCTTTCCTCCATACCCTCCCCTTAATTCCTCCATAGCTTCAACCTTTTTCTTCATCCATTCCTTCTTTTTCTTTCAGCATAACTTTGTCGCTTTTCTTCTACTTTCCTGGTATTTTTCTCTGTTGCTCCTGGTATCTCTTTGTAACATTCTCTGTCGATCTCCATTCTTTTCTTCAATAGCTCTACAACAATCTTCATCGAACCACTCCTTCATTCCTTCTCATTTTATTTTCACCCAGTACCATCTGAACAGTTTCTTATATTACATCTTTCAAGCTGTTCCACTCCTTTTCTATATCATTCCTTTCTTCTTTTTCTTGAAATTTATTGCTCAAGATCTCTTGAAATCGTTCTTTCTAGAGAGGCTCCAAGGTGTTCTAGATTCCATCTTATTCGTCTGATCCTTGTTACCTTTCTGTGCTTTGCCCAGTCTATGTCTAAAAACTGTTTTAACCAAATAATGATCTGAGTCACAATTTGGACCTCTACAGGTTTTAGAACGTCGATAATGCTGGAGGCACTTTAGGAAGAAGCAAGTACGTGGTCGATTTGACTTATTGTTCTACATCCAGGTACCTAGATGAATCCTCTTGTGATAAACACGAACGCAAATTTTGGAGGAAAAGCGAGAAGTGGTACAAATAATATTTTTTATAAATTAAACAAAAACCTTAATCAAAACATTATTGATGTTGGCTGTGCTGCGCACGTAATACATAACGCCATTCAATCAGCTGCTGACTTGTTGCCCGTAGATGTGGCAAATATTGTTATTAAAATATAATCTTATTTCTATACAAACACTGTGCGCATTGAAATGCTTAAAGAATTTTGTGAAACTGCGGAAATTGAATATCAGAAAATACTTGGATACAGTAAAACGCGCTGGTTAGCTCTTTTGCCAGCTGTCGAAAGAATTTTGAAAAATATATGATCCATTGAAATCCTACTTTCTACCCAGGATATTATTATTATTATTATTATTATTATTATTCAAGGAAGGGGAATGCAAAACCCTACGCTATCCAAAGCCCCCCTGGGTCCATATAGCTACCCCTAAGGAATAAAAGGGTCTGGAACAAAAGTCCAGGGCCAGGTTTTACCCATTTAAGTTTCACCACAGACCGAACAAATCGGACCAAAACCTTAAAAGGGCACAGCTTAAGATCCTCTACCGATACCCTATTCCGGCGGAAGGTCCTAAACCTCATCTCTTCACGGCCCAAACAATCCGTCATTAGATGCATGGATGTTTCCTCCTCCGTCTCACAAACTCTACAAAAGAGGTCAGGCATG
>JAAEAF010000502.1:0-13331 GCA_011037195.1 Triatoma infestans
ATGTTTGTAGTAGCACGAGCGGTTTAATAAAAGGGCTTGTAAGTATATATCGGATTCTTGTAGTGGTAGAACCAAATGGAAAAATAATAGTTTTGGAAAATAGTTTTGTGAAAATTAGATAGTACAAATAGTGTATTTAGTGGTGGGGGTAGAGCCAGGTATACTACAATCTAGGTCAATGCAAACCAAGAGACAAAGGCACAAGAATCCGTTAAATTAATACAATGTCACTTGGCAAACTTTTTTGTTAGAGAGGGCATTCCTTCAAGACAGTCTGCATTCTGCTTTCAAAGCCAGAAGACTTACTTCAGGAATCGCTCTCTTCAAATCAGTGCCAAATATAAGTTAAAACATAAGAGCTTTGCATTAATCTAGATAAATACTTAATGTCATAAACATAATAGTTGTGATATTGTAAAATATTTAAATATCTTGCAAATAACTTGTAGTTATTATTTCAATTGAATATATTTATTGTTAGCAGTGGTGACTACTTTCTTATTTCTGATACTTCACTCTCTTAAACATATATACTTACAAGCCCTTTTACTAAACCGCTTGTGCTACTACAAACATACAACACAACATCACCCAAATATTGTCAAAATTCACTCAACTATTTTTCAAAACTATTATTTTTCCATTTCGTTCTTCCACTATATTTCCTTCGGGACTGATCAGTGTCACGGGTATCCCGTATGGAGACTGCTACCACTGGGTAGTTTCTCTTCTCCCACCATTCTCATCTTACAGCTTATTTACTCATTATATATCTACATTGAGATTGTAAATTACTGAATAAAGAAAAAAAAAATATTTTCAAAGGATTTTTATTAAAAATAAAAATTATTCTCCTGCATTTTTTATTTATCACTTTTTTATTGAAATATAGTGTGTTTTTATTTCTTTCCTTAACAACAATTATCTGAGAGCCATTATTGTTGATATACGCTCTTGTTCATTAAACGCCATATATAATTAAAATTTAAAATCTCCCCGTTCTTACTAACTACATTGACATTTATATTTGAAATCCATTAACTAAATAAAGTTAACATGTAATGCATGTCCAATATCTTTTATATAATGGTAAACGATGACTTGAACTTGTTTGCCATTTTCAGTATAATTAAATATAAATTGTGTACAATTTGTTTTGGATAACTTCCTTATTTTTTTCTCCATATTAAAAAAAAAAACAAAAAAAAAAACAAATCCAAGATACTAAGAAACAAATTTGTGACTTTTGCTGTGATATTTATTTCTAAATAAACTGGTGTCTTGGGGGCCTAATGAGGCCATCTCAGCAATACAAATAACACGTATTTTATATTTGAAAGATTATCTTATTAAAACCTGTTGGAATATCTTTATATGTGAGATACAACGGTATATGAGCCATCTTGTTAACTTATTTACTCCCAGGCCGCATAAAATTCTAACGGGACATTTCAAATATAAAGAGACACTATATGTACGAAACATAACGTAATGAATTGCAGATTTTTAACGTAACTGAGTCTTATCTGCATTGAACTATTGTCTTGTTTATCACTGCATTAGTTATTCATCTAATTTTTTTTTTTTTTTTCATCATTAACAATTAATTATAATATCTTTATTCAAGTGGGACAACATCGCACCTTCTTCTCTGGAAATAACATTATTGTTAAAATATTTATTGATTCAAAGCACTTCTTTAATTTTTACTTTTCTCTTGCTCCCCCTTGTAAAAGGAATTATTGTAATCGGGTCAAAATTTTGGATATCGAGTTTTCACCGGAAATAGAAGTTTCGAGATTCCCTGAGTCCAAAAATGTGCTTTTTAGAAAATGGTCTGTGTGTGTGTTTTTTTTTTTGTCCCTCAGAATTAAGCCTTAATCAGAGAAAATTTATTTTCCACACACTCCAATACATTGTTACATGTGTTATCAATTTCAGTTGATAATTTCATTGAATCCAGTGCTACCCTTAAATTTTTTCTTCCTAGGAGCCTCTACAGCTCACTGTCGCTCAGTGTTGTCTGTAGCGAGAGAATACTGACCGGAGGCCGGCAGTGCACTAAGAAGGCTCGGGCGCCAATGACCATAGATATTGTCGCGGCTTAAATTAAAAAAAAATCAATGGTTGCTTAAATTACAGTTTAGCAAACTGTAAAATGGTAGAAACTAACATGATGAATGATCTTATGTGTATGTAGGTGTATATGTACAGCATAGCACAGCTCAAAAAGGAAAAAATCGCAGAAAGTTCAAACTTGATATTCCGTTTAGGTATCACCATAGGATCCAACAATAATTTTTCTGTGTCAAAATTCCTCAACTGGAAGAACCAATTAATAAATGTTTTTTTTCCACTTTTTGCAATTTTCTCAAAAATGGCTCCAAAGATTTTATTTAAATTGAAGTATCAATTACAGATATTAAGAGCTACAATGTTTATTTGAAACATATCTAAAAACTTTGGAGGCACAATCCAGGGCCAAGGCTTTTCGCAGACGACGATTTGAATAGGGGGGGGGGGGGGGGGGGGGGCTTGTGGTAAGCACGCCACAGTTCCCACGCCGTTCATTTCCGACCTTCGCTACCTAGGGCGCCACTAACTGTAGCTTCCCACGTTTTATCACGATGCTGGGTCAACTCTGACTTTGCTTTCACAGGGATCGAACCTTGAATTCTTGTACGAAAGGCGAGCGTGCTACCCACTGTAGACCAACGCGTGGCGGACTTATTTGAAACATATCTCTGGGAAAATTAATTTAAGACAGCTTATGTGTGAGGGGTGGGTTTATGTTTAATTATAAAGTGCTATTTCAGTTTAATATACAATTCTGTCATCTAAATAATATTAATTAGAATTAAATATATTGCTAAAATTCCGAGTTCGAAGAATATCGGTAGACCGGCAATGGGTTTTTACTGAACAGTTTTTACTTTCTCTTTTACTCCTAGTAAAGAGGAAGTATTGTAATCGTGTCAAATTTTCGATATCGAGTTTTCAGCGGAAATATGCGTTTTGAGGTCCCTTGAGTCCAAAAATGTGGTTTTTAGCAAATGGTCTGTGTGTGTGTGTGTATGTATGTGAACAGCATATCTCAAAAACGAAAAATCCGTAGAAGTTTCCACACTTGTATTACGTTTAGGTATCACCATGGGATCTGACGGTGCGTTAGTGTGTCAATCTTCCTCAACCGGAAGTACCACTTTATAGTTGTTTTTTTTTTAACGTTTTTTTTTTTTTTTTTTTTTTTTTTTTTTTTTGTTTTGCAATTTTTTCTCAAAAATGGCTCCGAAGATTTTCTTTAAAACACTTGGTATAGTCAACTACACATAGACAAAGAGCTTACATAACTTTTTATTTGAACATTTTCTCCAGAAAATTCATTTAAGGGCACTTCTGGGGGAGGGGTGGGGTTAGGTTTTCATCTTAACTGCTGTTTCAGTATATTAGACAATTCTGTCATCTAAATAATGTTTATTAGAATTAAATATGTTGTTGAAATTCCGAGTTTGAAAAAAAATAGATAACCGGAAGTGCGTTTTTACTGAAATATAATTTCCAGTTTCTGGTATTTTCTCGAAAATGGCTCCAACGATTTTCTTTAAACCAGAGTTGTTAACTATACATATAAAGAGCTACAACTTTTATTTGAAACTTTTCCCCTGATAAATTCATTTAAGGGGACTTTTGGGGGAGGAGGGTTATGTTTTTCTTTAAAAGCTATCACAGTTGATTATACAATTCTGTCATCCAAATTGAAATAACTAGAAATTAATATATGACCCAAATTCCGAGTTTCAAGGAAATTAGTAAAACCGGACAGTTTTACTGGACAGTGTTTTCACTTTTCGACGAATTTCATTAAATTTGGTACACTAACTATAAACTTTGTCAATTATAATTTTGAGTACTGGAGTAAGAGGAAAGTTTTGTGTGAGATGTTTTCACCCCAGATTTTTCTTTTTTTTTTTTTTTTCTTTTTCTTCCTTTCTTATTTTCTATTCTTTCTTCCTTTCCTTTCTTCTTTTCTACGTCTTTCACCATAAAAACGCCGACACATTTTTATAAAATTTAGTATACTAACTATTAACCAATCACTTTTGTTTGCAACTTTTATCCGAGAAAGTTCAGTATACTAACTATTAACCAATCACTTTTGTTTGCAACTTTTATCCGAGAAAGTTCATTTCAAGAAGTTTAGGATGAGGGTAGGAATTTTTAAACTCTAAAAAAGTCATTGTATTAAATCTAGATTCTCCCATTGATATAAAATTGAAGACATATAAATATTTAGTAAAAATTATAAATTTCAAGAAAATTGGTCAATTATAATTCTGAAAACTGCAGTAAGAGAATGTGTGAGTGTTTCACACCAGATTTTTAATCTATAGATATTGTTTTTAGTATAATGGGTATGTGAAGGAGGGAATTACACCAACTTTTATAGGAATATAGAAATTAGTAGTGAGTGATTTAGAGTGAGTAAAAAGTGAGTAGTTGGTTGCTGACGCATTGTAACTGCTGTATAAACTGTTGAAAGACTGTCCCCCCCCCATGTAGGGCTAGCGCTGCTATATATAAACAGAGTCTCCCACTCTAGTCTGGTCTAAGTAGTGAGTGAGACTCTCAATTTGTGTGTGTGTGTGTGTGTCTCTCTCTCTCCCCTCCCTCGTCTCTCGCTCTCTGAGCTGCTTTAGATCACCACCCTTCTCCTTCGGTCATAGGACATTAGTGGTCTGTAATTTTAGTGGGAATCAAAAATCCAAGTTTTGTGTGTGTTTCTGTTGATAAAATAATTTAAAAATTAATTATCAGAGAATTTCCGTTGATATCCCTGCTTCATTTTTGTGGTCATCGAGCCGGTTGCGGGCGTTCGCCCAATCTTCAGTGATGCGTTTTTTGTCAGACAGTGTGATAACACAGACTTGCACAGAGCAAATTCAGCTTACACACTGACTGGTGTTTTTAATTGTATTTAAAACTAAACTCTTAAACTAGGTCAAGGGGTATGGTCAGCTGGGTGGGAAAACAGTGTTTGGGTTGTTAAAGGAGCAAATTTTCCTTAAAATGGAAACAACACTCTAATTTTTAAACACTGTTGTTGGAGGGAGATTTACTTTGCTGATTTACTGAATTTGCTCTGTGCAAGTCTGTGTTCAGAGTACAAACGCATCCTGAAGATGGGCGAACGCCCGAAACCGGTCGATGACCACAAAATGAAGCAGGCTATCACGGAAAATGTCTCTGATGCTTTCCAACTCTGCAGAACCAACCACCACAACTAATAAAATTAATTATCACGCTAATTAGATGCACTGCATAAATGCAAAATTTAATTTAATGCTTAATCCAAATATCGGTTTCGCTAGGGTCAAACGCCATTGGTCCGGCAAAATAATCCAATATTGAAAACTGTTTTTTTTACTATAAATCTATTCTATATTTTACTGCTCTACTATATGAGACTTTGTGCGCAATATATTTTTGTAAACATATGAAGTGTTTATTAATATGTCTTCCTGAAAGTGGAGTATTTGGAATAAAGCAAACGTCAACCTACCACCACTATTTGTAGGGATTCTTAAGGATAATTGATTATATTTCCTCATAGAACTAACTATACCTATATAATACTCGTACATCTTATTTTAGCATTAAATTTTTTATGCATAAATTATGGCAAGAAATGTTAAATAAACTAAGTTGATAATTTTTCTTTCTCCAAAGTTTTTTATAAAAAAAAATGTTATAAACTTAGCTTAAAGACTTTTTATATATATATATATATATATAACCAGATTGCAGTCATCCTACCTAGAAGTTTTTACATGACATTTCTCTTCGTAAGGGACAACCGTGAGCTTTATTGATTGATTTATTTATTTTTAATTTTTCATTCAACCTCGAATAATGAATGAACATATTTTATTTTCATTATTCATTATTTATTTTTTATTTCGTTGTCAAAGATCCAGAGAAATTAAACAAAAAAAATTACCTCTTTGTTAGGCAAACATTGTGATATAACTCGATTTAAACATACAAAAATTTAGTTATTTCCTTATTTTTGTAAAGAAGCAGTTACGTTTTTCAATTATATCAGGTTAATTATATTGGAAACAAGATGGATAAGAGTATTACAATTTTTAGTCAAATTCAATTTTTCTCATTTTTATTAACGATGCTTTTGCTAAAAATCTCTGAGACTGGAGTGCTTACTGAGGGTTTGAAGTTTTATTCAGAAAAGTTCACTCTTTGTCAGATTGGCGGAGGCTACAACATGACTTCTGAATGGTGGAATAGTAAGTAATAGCATGAAGCTAAATATTAAAAAGTGCCATATCATTTCTTTTTTTTTTGTGTGAATGAAATTATATTTATTAAATGTGTGAGTTTGTAGAAAAAGTAATGTGAGGAACTTAACAGTAACTTGAACCATAACCTTCAATTCAGAATGCACAGGTTGCAAGAGTTTTGGGCTTGTGTTTTTTGAGACACATTCATAAACTTACTGATCCTAAAGCAATACTGGCTGTCTACAATTCATTTGTTAGAAACATTATTGCATATATATGCTTCTGTAATCTGGAAAGCAAACTGCAAGAAGTCTGCAGTTTCCATACTTAAAACCATTCAATCCCGCTTGATTAGAGACTTTTCACAATAATTTTTTCCTGCAATGATTCTAATTTTAATACTCTAGAAGTTAGGAGATTAAGAGCTGACATACTACTTTTTTTAAAGAAGTTACTGAATAGTGAAATTGACTGTCTGGAGCAAATTGTTGCTATTCCTTTTGCATGTGCTATCTTGTAGGTTGCCGTGGATCTTTCTTTAATCGTGATTTTTTTTTGTTTTGTGAAATTCATCCAGATAGGTAATAGTGCGTCATTTCAAGAATTTGTAAGGAATGGAATTGTAACGGCAAGAGAGAGAACATAGGCCCGACCGAGAGAAAACAGGCCCTCTCTGGGGATGATGTAACGGCAAGAGAGAGAACACAGGCCCGACCGAGAGAAACCAGCCCTCTCTCTGGTGATGATGTAACGGCAAGAGAGAGGAACACAGGCCCGACCGAGAGAAAACAGACTCTCTCTGGTACTCTCTGACTTTAGCTGGCTAAAGTGGGAGAACCTGTATATAAGCCAGTGAGAGATATATAAATCTATCTATCTATCTATCTATCAGATTCAACCATATACATCGCATCGTGTCATACCTCTACTCTCACCTTTTATTCTATAAAATCATTACAAGTCCAGTGCAGTTTGTGTAAACTTCTAATATATTATAACAGTGTCTTCATATCTCGTTTAATTAATCAACCTAATTTCTCTCCTCATCAACCCCATTATAGAATGATTATGTTTCTGATGATTTCGGTCTTCATACGACGATTTTCAATTATTTAGAAAATATAATCTTAATTGTTATGGATAAATCTTATTATTTATTTTTGTTATACTGTTCTCTGCAAAATAAATAAGTCAAATATACAATTTGAAAGATCTTCTATCTTTAAAGCAATCAATAGAAAAGTATAAATTTCATTTGATTCCCCCCAAAAAAATCATAAAAAAATAAATCTATTTGTGAAATTGGCTTCATTATTAGATTTGACCAATTTCACGGCATTCCCTTTTGCTCAGGTGGTACAATCAGGTGGTATAGTGTTGAATCTTGTCAGGCCATCTGAGCCCACATCACAACAGTACAATCTATTCTATCCCATTTATTTAGTTATTTTTATCGTGCGTCAGAGTTCTTTTGGTCTCCTTAGGTGTGAGATTAAATTTGAGTGTTTTTGTATGCAAGGTAACGACAATAAAATTAATAAATAAATCCGGATGTCAGTGTACAGCATTCTAAGGTATGTATAGGAATTGAAGAAACTTATTGCCATATACTCGAACATTCCTTCTGCAGGAATGCCGCCCACTGAAACCATATTACATCACGGTGAAAGTTATTTCATTGATACAGCAGGACCTCCAACAAATAGCTATACCTAGACGATTCTTGCCTGATAAATAAACACGAAACTGTTAAAAAAGAATTCTAAAATATATCTCAAACAGGCGTGTGCAGGCCTTCTAAAAGTGATTGAGCATGCCTGCTGATATGGTAAGAAAGAAGTCGTATGATTGGCACTCTTATGTGTAATTAGCTTCGACTAAATTACATAAAACCGGCTATTATTAAGGCAAGGAATGAATTTGAAGTAGGTTACATTCAGAATAAAACGTAACATATTAGGATAGTTTCCGAAACCAGGTTCTGTTTCCATAAGTTAAGGGAACCAAATAACAAATGTCATTAACTTGATAGGCCTAACAACGGATAGCCAGGTATGCTTGGTTCCAAAGAAGAAGTAACAACATATACTTACTGAGTCAGTGTGAAGAACTTGTATGGCTGAGAATTCTCTTCTTAGCGGAGGAGAAACTGACGCCTTCAAACTTCAACCAAGAATCTCTCTCTCTAACTTCCTAAGTCTAATTAAACAGACGCAACTGGAGAGAGGACTGTAACTTGGGGGTGCCAAAATAGATCAGTTGGATAGGCTTAATAGCCAACCTCCACTGAATCTAATCTTCTCTAAAGATTTTGGAATGTTTGGAAAGGATTCTTTTTTATTTATACATTTTTTTAGAGATCTAATCGTTCAATTAGGAAAATAATAGCTGGGGAAATTGAATCAGGAAAATGTAGACGCGATCCCCGGAGAGTTCATCTAAAATTTTATTAGACCCTTTGCACAGAATTCCTTTTATAATTGTCCCATCCAAGCTGTACGCTTCAAAAAAATAGACATATACTTTTGTTTACTGTGTTCCACTTTCAATTTGTTGAAATCTAATCACGTTACCGTTCAGAAAATTATTTTGGTATGAACTGACCGGACAGATAAACTGGACTCTGAATTTTTTGATTCTCTGATTATAGAATTTGCTCGTTATTCAGCTTTTTTTTAACTTCTACTTCTTTTTAATAGAACGTTTGAATTTTTGAATCAAAACTGTATTGTATCAATACAGATAATGAATATAAAGAATACAGATATAATTTGAAAAACACACGGATACAGAAGAAAAAAATCAATGTAAAGGGCAGAGATTGTAATAAAACATGAAGGTAAGTTAAACCAGCAAATAAATGCACGTTGGAGAGGATTTACTCGCTATGCGGATTAACGTTCACATTAACGACAAAATCCCTCTTTTCTCACTAATCATTTTCCCACGCCATGTTATATTTCATAATCATTCAATATATATATTTTTTTCTACCCATTATTTGAAGCAGAGAGATTAAATTTATGATTTACTAATGTATTCTCTCGTCAAGATGGGGAAAGGCTAAGGAGTTAACATGGAAAAAGATTATGTGAATCTTATAAGACGAATAATATTAAACGACCGTTCCGCTATAAATAACTTAGAAATTGGACGATTTTTTGTAACATCTTTTATTCAAAAAGCTTTCGCAGGAACTTATTTATTTTATCTGGTACAAAGCACTCATACGACTTTCTCTTAATGTAATGTTACTTTATTGGAATAGACTTTTTTTTCAAACTTAGAAGTTTTCTAAGGGTATGCCATACTTGTGCGCTTTCCTCTTCCTCTTCCCTTTCAACTTGCGCTTCCTCTTTCCATTTCAACATGCGTTACACATGCCTTTCGAGCATGCCTCTTGAGGCATTCAATGTGTCCACACTTCATCCGTTCAGTGTGCATTTTATCGATGGATTCAAAAGCGGCATTAGCTATTTGTGCAATTTACCTGCTTTTGAAAATTGCGCGAAAAAGAAAAAAAAGCAGCGAGCCCTCATCTTATGAAACCATTTGCAACTAACCTTAATAAGGGCTCGCCAAAAAGAGAATTTAATTACAGACAATCGAGTGCAAGGAGAATCGTTGGAAACGCTTTTGGGTTGATGGCGCCAGTGTTCAGAATTTTTCGTAAGCCTATAGAAATTACAGTTACTGGGACTGTGGTTGATATAATGGTAACTTGTCTTCTGCTTCATAATTTATTCCTGGATGCAGCAAGACAGTATTTACCTCCTGAGTTTTGATCACGAGGATGAAAGCACTAGTAAAGTTATTTAAGGCACATGGAGAGAAGTTACTTCCAGTGATAATGGTATGAGACCTCTACAACAAGTACCACGGAACAAGCATCACTTCTCGCACTTTTGTTGGCATATAATTTTGAATTTACATCCCACAAAACTGTTTGAAGACGATAATCTTCTATAAAATCAAGTGTCTCTTGATTACAGACATAATCAGAAATCTGCTGTAGGAGATATTATTAATTAATAATAATAGTTGAATAATATCAATTACTAATAAAATTATTATTAAAATAATAATTACCATAAAACAATTAAATAATTAAATAACAAAAAGTTACATATAAATTACAATAAAATAAATAAATTACAAATTAAATAACGTTTTTTTCTTAATTAAGGCGCGTCCATCAGCTACGGGCATTTGCGCCCGGAGCCTTCTCAGTGTAACTGCCGTCCCCTCCGACAGAGTTCCATCATTACAGACACTCTGTCCCTCCCCGGAATGGGGAAAAAAAAAAGAAAGGGAACAGTGAGCTGTAAAGGCTCCCCTAGGAAGAGAAAATCTTAAGGGCAGCACGGGCTGGATTCGAACCCGGATCTCCTCGTTACTAATTCCACGCGCTACCACTGTCTAATCCCTTCAATATAATTAAAATACCCTATAAAAAAAACCTATAAGAAATCACACAACAAGTAGCGAGATCAACAAGACGCATAGAAAGCTGAACGAAAATCCAAGTAGTTGGATTCACGTGCGCTGTGGTTGCGTCATGAAAGTAAAGGCCCATTCATCTTCCATGAGGTATGCAATAACGCATGCCTCTCGTTCATCACACCATGCGATATGACGCATGTCTCTCTTGAAAGAAAAGTGGCACCAGTGTGGGTATACCCTAAATCTCACATTCTCCTTCACTGTTAACCAAAATTATAGATTAAAAAAATTAACTATTTGATAACCGTCCATGGAAACTAATTAATAGTTGGACATGAAGCTCGCCAGAACAAAAATAAGCATACACTTTACTCACAACTAAAAAAATGAATTCCAATAAAATACTTACTAGCTGTTTCCTTTATGTTTACATCATTCAGATGGAAATGAAAAGTTTCAGCAAGATAAAAAAAAAGTGGCAAAACTCGAGTGAGTATTTTTTACATGTTCTGTTCGCATCTTTTGTAGTAAATAACCGTATTTTATTAAGACCCGTTGTAAATGTCTCCTGGCGAAGATGCTGGCCTGAATTTCATCCCTAGTATACGTGAGTTGACTTCCTTAACTAGTCCACCTCGCCGATAGTCTACTTGAAAGGTTAGCTAGGTACGGGGTGCTTAAGGTGGTGAAAGCCAGTAGTACATGTTGGGTTATGGTATGAGGAAAGGAGAACAGAGAATTTCCACGAAGAGCAAAAGTGCTAGGGAGAGGCTGATACAGGTCCAAACTGCTGGTTACTCTTGGAAATGTTTTCTCTCCTGAATTACTCTGTTCTCCCATGTTATAGGATGGCCACCTCTAGCCAGTCCCATATGACCAGGAAAGGAAAGAAAAGGCATCTTCATCCCCTCACACACGCTGTCTGATTACTAATGCTTTTTCATTAGAACAGCTATGGAACAGCTTTTTATAAAGCATTCAAAGCATTAGAATGCGTAGCATACTGTTTTCAGTGTTATTCCTTAACCACTGTATATATGATTCTGCATAAATCATGGTTGTCACTAAACCTTAGGTCGCGTCAATAGTAAATTCTAATTTTTAAATTAAATAATTTCCAGGCAGTATCCAAGTTGGGTTATCTTGTTTTTAGTAGAGCTTTAAATTTTCTTGTAAAGATTTTGAATATGCCCAATAATCGGATCCCCTAAAATTTGTTACAACAGGTTGTTTTAACAATGGACAGTTTAGTCGGTAATATTAACCAAATTCAACTGGGTTTTGCAAATGAAGGAGTACTTTGCTGACCTCGGATTTAGCTAGCTGTGGATAGAGCAAGATGCTGAATTGATTGAAAAAGAAAAAAAAAAACGCAATTCTGAATTGTTTAAGAGATAAATTGATCTGTTTGGACCTGGAGAGGATTGCCAAGACTTCCTATAGTATTATATACTTTATGCTCGTTAACAAGCATGGAAGTCAGGACTATTAATCATATAGTCTACCATTAGATATAATTAAGGTTGTGAGTCAAGTAAGAATGTTATCGCAAAAAAGGTTAATTGTGTACAGTAAGAGTGTTAAGTATGAGGTAAACTTTGGAGTCAACTTGTGCTCTCTGTAACTATAGTCAGGAATACTTGGCTCCCATGTTTATTGAATATCCTGCATTTTCTTTATATAGAGAGAGATATTTATGTAAATATTACCCCATTAACTGCAACGAGTATTTTCTCTACAAAAAAATAAGAATCATTTATTTGATGTGTATAATTTTATAATTAACAGTTTTAAAATTGAGAAAGTTTAAATTTGTGTTTTGTCTTTATTGATATTGTCAAATTAAGGTTTTTTTTATTTTATTAATTTTTATTTTACTGTTCATTTTGTTCATTCATTTTGTTGTTTTTTTTCTTCCATTTGTTTTTCTGCTAATTACTGATTGTAAATAGTCTGTATGTCAAGCCAATTTCCATCTATCATGTACCAGTGTGTATTGTATAGATGTAAAATAAATAAATAATATAATAAATTAAATAATTTTTTTAAATAAAAGGATTAACATTTCTGGATGTTCGTGTATATCTAACGTAATATTGCAGTTTTACAGGTTAATCTCGCCGGGATACTACTGTAGTATAATCAAATTTGTAGCTCGAAACCTACATTCCAAGGCATTTTCTCATAATAACTTACAGGATTTTTCAGAGAGGCCGATCCTCTCCGCTAGGAGCTCAGAGAGTTGGTCTGAGATGTTCAAAGTGACCACATATTAATTTTTGTCAAGTTCTATATGTAACTGTAGTGCCAAAGACGTAGTATTGTACTTGTTTTTCCATTCAGTTGTGTTAGAGGTAAGGTTTAGGCCCTGAGAAATGATAGAATCTACGATTGCCTTCTAGGTTTGGCATGCCTTCTTGAACAAACTTTGACTGCCCGACTTATTCCGGTATTATTTTTATAGTACATGTCTCCCCCCGGTTGCCTTATTTCGTCCTTACTAGTGAATAGGGTTAGTTTTATTCATTTTATAATAAAACAGCCAAAAACGAAGTAATAATAAAAAAAAAAAGTCCGATATTTTATCCGTCG
>JAAEAF010000503.1:0-86611 GCA_011037195.1 Triatoma infestans
GTGGATATCAGTGTACGATCTTTCATACAAGAATACACGAAACTTGCCATTCCGAACAAAGTATTTTAACAATGTAAATAAAAAGTAATACGAAAAAATATTTTTAGCATTTATATATTATATAATTTTATTAATGCAATAAATTATTAAATAAAAAACACGGAATGTTAAATACTTTAAGATGGACCTTTTGAAAGAATTTCTGCGCACAGTACAAAGTATTATAAAAAAAAAAAAATAGAATCAATAATCGGAGTCGTTCAGTGATAAATAAACGTTTATATGAATAGCATGCATATTTGAAATAGTTGAAAAGAAGATATAAGTATTATGTTATCTACAAAGTGAACATAAATAACCAGCCAACATTAGCATCAAATGGCGCTCGTATATAATAAATAGGACGATAAAAATAAATATATTTAACTAATAAAAGATAAAGTAAAAAAAAGAGTAATGATACTGTTAATTGTCCACAATTTGTAATTTATGCCATAAAAAAACACACACACATTCAATATAATTTGCAATTCGCTAATTTATTATGGTTTAATAAAATTCCAATTAATATTATTTACTTTAAACGAGAAATAAAACCATTTCATTATCTAATATTTAATATCGCTTAATTACTACATTTAATTATTTTACATTTTGATGTTTAAACATTAAACAAACTGAGCGCCCATAAAGTAAAAAATCTGATGTGAAACACTCACTCAACTTTCTCTTACTCCAGGTTTCATAATTGTAATTGACATATTTTATAGTGTACCAAATTTAATGAAATTCGTCGGATTCGTCGAAAACTGAAAAACTAATCAGTAAAAACGCTCTTCCGGTTTACTAACTTTCCTGAAACTCGGCATTTTTGCAATCTATTTATTTCTAATTAATATAATTTAGATGACAGAATCATATAGTAAACTGAAATAGCACTTTAGAAGAAAACCTACCCCAGCCCTCCCCCCAAGTATGCCCTTAAATGAATTTTCCCAGAGAAATGTTTTAAATAAAAGTTGTAGATTTTTGTATATGTAGTTGACATACGAGAAAATCGCAAGAAAGTAAAAAAAAATTCAGTAAAGTGGTACTTTCGGTTAAGGAATTTTGACAGATGGCCTAGTGTCGGATCCCAGGGTGATACCTAAACGGGATACCAAGTTTGAACTTTCTACGATTTTTCGTTTTTGAGCTATGTGCTCTGTTCACATACATATACACACACACCATTTTCTGAAAACCACTTTTTTGGACTCAGGAGACCTCAAAACGGATATTTCCAGTGAAAACTCGATATCGAAAATTTAGCACGATTACAATACTTCCTCGGAGTATGAGAAAGTAAAAATTAAGAAAGGTGGACAGGTCCCAAATGGCCCACAATCACCGCCATCTAAAAGGATCTATTAAAATCTCCCGTAAGTGAAAACGTAACTCAACCGAAGGTCTTGAGCATATATGCGCAAGAACAGTGTTCATAAGCAGGCCCAAAAGCCGCCTGAGAAGTGCTTTTACAGCTATAGCAAGGGGATATGGAATGGTGTGTTTTCGTCAGTTAAGGAAAAACGGCAAGAGCCGCTTAGTGGCCAGATCCAGTAGTGTCATATACTTCCTGTACTTTCTGAATATCGTATAGTGCCAGATTAAAAGGCCCATGCGGCCCTAGTCTGAAGCAGATCCCTGAAATAAGCTTCTGCAAGGGTGAATTCTTTCGCTTGCCTTAATCAGTGCCTGAACAAAAAACCAAGAAAGTTTCCTGGTCCGTAAAAGCTTTATTCAAAACTTCCCTGGCGTGAATCGATGCGCTTTCTCATTGTCCTGCACCCAGGATAGAGTGAGCTTATTGGGATAGCCACGACAGTAAGAAAATGGATTCCATATCAACTTCGAATTAGTCCGGTATGCATTGATGACTATAATTCCACCTGACTATTCTAGAACCTGAGATTGTAAGAATACACCAATGATGGAGTTTTCATTTTAGAATCTTCTTAAGCTCAGTATATTATAGCCATAATCTCCGCATACATATCTAAGTTCACCCAAATGTGACTATTTTAAGTATGCGGCTAATTTTTGTTTAATTTATGCCATAAAAAAAATAAACACACATTCAATATAATTTGCAATTCGCTAATTTATTATGGTTTAATAAAATTCCAATTAATATTATTTACTTTAAACGAGAAATAAAACCATTTCATTACCTAATATTTAATATCGCTTAATTACAATTTAATTATTTTACATTTTGATGTTTAAACATTAAACAAACTGAGCGTCAATAAAGTAAAAAATCTGATGTGAAACACTCACTCAACTTTCTCTTACTCCAGTATTCATAATTGGACAATGAGTTCCGACTTTCTCCGCAGCCTTAGAGCTATCGGTGTACTACATAAAATCACCCGATATAGGTGGCTTCGGGTCTTATCCATTGGTGTTAAGGTTCAGACATTATGTACAACCTGTGATCCACGAGTCTGCAACCCTGGTTAATAACCATTGGTATACTGGAACCGTACTTTAGAGGTTCTTGCAGAAAGCAAAGTTTCAAATGAATGATAGTAAATGAAGTGATAGTTTTGTACATACTATCAGAGGTTAAACGAAACTCATTGATGCCGTTATCGATAAAATCGCGAAAAATTAAAAAAGTGATCGTTAGGTAAATTCGTCTATCCGATGGATGAATTATTTTTTGCTTTTTGATGGATTCTGATGATGGATAATTCTTGTATCGGATCTCATTGTAGTATCTAAACGGATACTGAAAGTTTGACCTTTCTGCGATTTTTCGTTATTTAGGGTATTTTGTTCAAAAAATCATATATACAGAACTAAATTTCATAAATTCACACACACACACACACAAACCTCTTTTTCATACTCAGGCGGACCTCAGAGCACCGATAAAAAGTCAATTTAGCAAATTTGACTTGGTCACAATACTTTACTAGCAGTTAGAGAAATTAAAGAAACCATAAAGTAAAGAAATCGTAAATAAAAAAAGTTACACTTATCGCTAAATAGACAGCATAAATTATTTTACAATATGTCATAAATTGTAAAAAAAAAAAAAAAAAAAATTTAATTAAAAAATTGTAAAAAAAAAAAAATGATAAAGTTATAAAATGTCTCCATAAAATTTATAATATAAGTGAAAAAAGAAACTGTACGTTAATAAATAAAAAACTAATCAGCTGATAAGTAAATAAATTCAAAATATCAACTACCAAACATGTTTTAATAATTTCATTAATAGAGGGAAAATTGAAGACAGGATTTCTTTTTTTTTTATCAGTTTTTATATATATATATATATATATTGTTTCAGTTTTAATAAAAAATCGATAATTTACTTAATTAACTGCTTTTATATAATTAAATCAGAGAGATGTTATTAAAAACTCTCAAATGCAACAGCTGATTTATTAGATCAGCTGATTTATAACAGCTGTTTATATATTGATATATTTTTCTTTACTCTCTCATTCTTTCTTAATATTAATAATTTCACGATATTTATACATTCCTTAATTTTTATCATTTAATTAATTATTTATTATTCAATAAAAATAAAAAAAAATTATGTCCTAAATTTTATAATATGAATTTTACATGTTAATATTATCTTTTTAGTGGTGAATTTATTAAATGTCAAATAAAATAACATAAAAGCTAAAGCTAAAGCTTATATTTAACTTGTCAAACTATTTGAAAGTTATAATTATTTATTCCTTTTTTTTGTTGGTTTTTTTTTTATCCAAAACAAATACATAAATTTTATTTGCAAAATATTTAGATAGTTGTTTGTGATTGGTACTTAATTATTTTTGTTTTTTGGGGAAAATATACGTAAACGGAATGCTTACATGGTTTACGCGCAATCATTGCAGTAGCGTGAACATAACAGTTTATCTGGATGAGACTGTTTTATGTTTATAAATCATATATTTTATAAATATATAAAAATTAAACAAACAAAAAATATTGGGTGTTGCCGCTAATTTACATAATAATAGGTTTTTTTTTTCTTTCATAGAGAATGATAACAAGGTAAAAATATATGATTATTGAAAAGCTATTAACATCAAAAATAAGGAGACATTAACATATTTTGTACAAACTATTGCATGGGGACCTCTTTCACTGAGCCCACGGGGCAAATATTGGTCACGCCATTGCAATCGGCCACTTTGCAAATTATTATCAATTAATTGGTATTTTGCCAAACACCAGGACTTTTTTGCTCCATTTCTTTAAGACATATTGACTTTCTCTTACTCTCTTAGTAAGAGGAACAATTGCAATCGGGTCAAATTTTCGAAATTGAGTATCCACCGGAAATGCATGTATTATAGTGGTAAGTACACTGAGAGCTTATCAGTATGCACAGATGTGTGTGTTTTAACAAAATATTCAAAAGCAAAAATTACAGGAAGCTCATACTTAGTGTTCCGTTTAGGTATTACCATGGTAACAGACAACAAATTTCAGACAAAATCCATCTACCGGAAATGCGACTTTAAGACTAATTTTTTTTTTTTTCAGTTTTTTGGCGATTTTCTCGAACAGCTTCAAACATTTTCTTTAAACTTCCTATACAATCTACACACGTAAATAACACCATTTATAATTGAAACTTTTGCCCGCAAAAACTAATTTCTTAAGAGGTTCTCGGAGAATAGTAGCGTTATAAGTTCCTCTAAAATAGTACTTAAGTATAAGTAACCATTTATGGTTTTTTCGCCTACACAATATTAGTGTACATTAGAAGCATTAATAGAATTCCAAATCGGCAGACGGTACAATGTACCTTGCGGTGATTTTCTTCTTTTATAATCAGTATGTACATTGTATGTATACATTGATCAATAAAAAACGAGAAAAAATAGAATTCCAAATTTAAAGAGAATCGGTTTACCGGAAGTATAATTTTATACAACAGGTTTTTGAGTTTTTGGAATTTTCTCGTCACGGTTACAACGATTTTCTTTAACTTGGAATACCTGTTGCATAAATAGAAATGTATTACTTTTATTTGAAACATTTTTCTTTAAAAAATTTACTTTAGAGGTGGTATTGGAGGGGTGTCAGTTATTTGAAATTTAAATTTGCACAAGCGCTCGTGATTTTGACATAGAGCGCTCCACATAAGACCGCTCTATGTATTCAAGTAAAATCCCCATCCCATTTTTATGTCCAGTCCAACTAAACATTGTAACGTTGCAAATTTAATGAAAATTTTCTTAATTAAATTGTATTAATTAGAGAAAGAGAAAGTTGTACGAATGCCTCACCCCAGTTATTTTCACTTAATATTCTTCTTATTTGTGAATGATCCTTCTCACCCTTAGCTCTTTGTTTTCCACGTTGCTGTTCAAATTTTCGGATTCTCGACAATTTTCAAAGTTATTTCAACAAGCATATAAAAATGCTGATAATCACCATTTCAGATATCACTATTCCGGCAATTCTTCGAAGATGGATGAGCCGGAAACACAAGAAAATAAAGTATTCAAAATCATGTCCTAACGCTTACGAAGTAAATCCACTTGAAGTAAATCAAAGAATGAACTTACAAAGAAAATGCGACATTAGAAAGTAAATTTCAGAGGAGCTCTGAAAAAAAATACGTATTTTTTGAGAAACTTCCGTTTTCACAAATTTGACAAGATCGTAATATTTCCTCTTACACTAGTAAGAGAGAGTACGATGGGAGGGAAAAATGAACTATTTTTTTTTACCTATCCCAGAATGTGTACACTAAATTCTATCCATTATCGATTGCCGGACTCCTACACACACTCACACACACACAGGCAATATTCCTTATCTTTCCTATGGGACATTTTATCTAATTTGAAAAAGGGAGAATTGGATATTGCTATATACTATAATAAATGGGATATACAATAACGGGACTGAGAAATGGAGGCCATTTTATACTTGTTAAATTATATTTGTATTTACTAACTGTTATATAATGGAAGGATCATGGTTTTTCCAAGCTTTTCCAATCGATGCTCAAGTAAATATATACTTTATTGTTTTTGCTTTCAAATTCTTTCTATCTACGATCTCCGTCAAATCATGTGATATTAAAATTAAGATTAAAATGTGGGGGTGGATCATTATCCTAATAGCTGCAGCCGGTCTCTTTGCGCTATTATTCCTTTGGTCTCAGCATGCCGAGATCTTTTAGCGCAATTTAGCAAATGCAACAAATCGAACAACAGATACGAAGCGGTTTCCTCCTTCTCCTCCCAACATAGTCGACAAAACAAACAACTTTTTTTACTTTAACTTTTTTTTGTAATATCTTCATCATTGTCCAGATCCCCGATACCTAAACAGAATGTACACTGTTCTTTTTTTCATTCTTTCCAACCGCTCCAGAGGAACGACATTCTCTCTATTCCCACTCAGGATTGCGTCACCTTTATGTTTCCAAAAATGGATCTCAAGTATTTAAATGCACTTAAATATCAGCTCTTTTCCGTATTGGAAATTACGAATGAGCTCCATCTTTGAACCAATGAACACTCTACTCTGAACATTTCCCACTTCCAGTGGAGAGGTTTTAACCGAAACACGAACACTCACATACAAATAGAACATTCGCTAAAACATTGCTTTAACATAACATAAAACCTCACTTCAATCTATATGTTTTCAACGTACAAACATTTCTGTTACCCTAAAGATGTTCCGAGGAGGCACCATTTTACTACTGTAAGAAAAAGTATTGCGATCGTGTCAAATTTCTGATTTGAGTTTTAATGGAAAATACAAGTTTTGGGGTCCCCTGATGATGAAAAAATAGTTTCACAAAATTGGTTTGTGTGTGTGTGTGTGTTGTGTGGTCAGCATAACCGAAAAACGGAAAATCGCAGGAACTTGGCATTTCATTTGGGTTCTATCAGGGGAAGCGGCAATAACATTTTGACCAAAAAGTCATGAAATATGTCGACCAAAAGAACACTTTACTCAACAGATTTTCAATTTTTTACGATTTTCTCAAAAAAGGGATCCAACCATTTTCTTTAAACTTGTTATAACAACAACTAACCACCATACAAACAGCTACAACTTTAATTTGAGATATTTTTGCAGGAACATTCATTTATGGAGTGTTTTCTACATGAGGTTAAGCTTTTCTCTGAAGTGTCTTCAATATATTATACGACTCGATATATATTATAAAATATAATATTATTATAAGAATTTAATGTGTGGCCAAAAGTCCGAGTTTAAAGAAAATCGGTTTGCTGGAAGGAAATACGACTTTTACATTATATTTCAATTTCCATACTTATATATATATATATATACAAAGTTTCAGTTATATAAATGTAAAATTTGCAACAAGTTAGTACCCCTATAAATAAATAATGAATCATAAATCATAACTATGTAAATTGCAGTAAGTGAAAGGCGTATGGGAACTTGAAAACATTTTTTTCCAGTGATGACACGCTCTGACAGCGGTAAGAAAAGTAAAAAGTCGCCTTTATCTTGCCAACGTTTTGCACTCTTTGGGTGTAAGGAAGTAAACATTTGCATAAACAAGCTTTAAGCGTGTAAAAATGTAAAAATATAACAAAGACATTGATATTGCATAAATTAAATTAACATTGCACACATAAATCTACTAAACACTCCTGCATTAAATAGGAATCACAATAGCGTTTTAGCAGTGAAAAACCTATTACACAATTGCCAGCATTTAATGTTTTAATTTTTTTTTTTTTTTTTACATGTTTAAGTTGACACTTACAGTTGTCCCAGACGTAACCTCAAAAAAAAAAAAAAAATACCCAGCTTGGTTAACAAATCAAGTAGGTTATTTATTGTTTCATAGAGTAAGGCGCCGACTGGTATCAATGCCAAGAACAAAACTAACCATTAGATGAAAATATAAAAAATATATATACACGAATAGATCAATAATAAGTATATAAATAAAGATAGTCTAATAATACATAAAAAAAATCTGGTGTGAAACACTCACACAACTTTCTCTTACTCCGTTCTCAAAATTATAATTGACAAATTTTATAGTTTGTGTACCAAATTTAATGAAATTTGTCGAAAACTGAAAAAAACTATTCAGTAAAACGCACTTCCGGTTTACTGATTTTCTTCACACCCGGAATTTTGGCCATCTATTTATTTCTAATTAATTTCATTTGGATGATAGAGTTGTATAATCAAGTATGATACCACTTTAGAGGAAGCTGTAACCCTACCCCTCTCCTAAAAGTGCCCTTAAATGAATTTTCCCAGAGAAATGTTTTATATAAAAGTTATAGATCTTTAAATGTTTAGTTTATATGTGTAGTTTCAAAAAAATCGTCGGGGCCATTTTTGAGAAAATCGCGAAAAAGTGAAAAAATCATATTTAGTAAAGTGTTAAAACAAAAGCACTTCCGGTTTTCCGATTTTTCTCAAACTCGGAATTTCAACAACATATTGAATTGTCATTAACATTATTTAAATGACCGAATTGTGTAATAACCTGAAATAGCACTTTAGAGAGTAACTAACCCCACCCCTCCCCCAGAAGGGCCCTTAAATCAATTTTCCCAGAGAAATGTTTCAAATAAAAGTTGTAGCTCCTTGTATATGTAGTTGATGTATCAAGTTTAAAGAAAATCCTTGGAGCCATTTTTGAGAAAAACGCAAAAAAGTAAATAAGTCAACTAGTAAAGTGGTACTTCCGGTTCAGAAATTTTGACAGATAACGCACAGTCAGATCGCATGGTGATACCTAAACGGAATATCAAGTTTCAGTTTTCTACGGTTTTTCGTTTTTGAGTTATGCTGTTCACATACACACACACACACACACAGACCATTTGCTAAAACCACTTTTTTGGATTCAGGGGACCTCAAAATGGATATTTCCGGTGAAATCTCGATATCGAAAATTTGACACGATTACAATAGTATACTAGGAGTAAGAGAAAGTAAAAATAAGGAGAAAAAAACAACGTATAAACAGAAAAAGAAGTGGCATAACCTGAAATAGAAAAAAAAGAAAAAGAAATAACCAAAATAAAATGACTTTTGAGAACACAACAATTATAGGTAAATACCACAGTTTGGAAATTACATTCACTGTTTAGAAATTAAATTCTTGTATAACCTGATACCGATACGACCAGGCATGGCGAGCATTGAAAATCTTTCTCCCAAGAACTACAATTTAGGTATATTAGTATAATAAACAAATTAAGAGATAAAACTTTAATGCATATTAGATGTTTATTATCAACTAGTGAGAAGTGAACTAAGTTTCTTGGTAGGCTAGACTTTATGACAAGTAGCATACCACCCGTTCTTCGCTCGACCACACTGGCAGTTTTACGCTTGAAACACAGACGAGATTAAATTTAAGAAAATATTTATTATATGAATAAAAAAAGTTTAGTGAAAGCAAAGACATCAAATGACATGTTACAATTTTTTTTTTTTGCTTCATTTATTTGAAAATTTACAGTTGTTGGTGCGCTTGCGTAACCAGCAACAAGTAAATGAGATGACTTACATCACGGGAATGAAGAAATCACCCAGTGGTGACCCTCCACAGTATTTCGCTGCGCACTTATCGCACAAGGTCACTGCCGCCTCAGTCGTCGAGGAGGGTTATCTGGAATGGCTGCTGAGGAAAGTTGGTGAATTAATGGATTGTGATGATGTGCGAGACGGGTGTGAAATTTGCGGTATCGTATTTGGACAAGGTCACTTATAAATGGAATCTGGAGATCGGAATGTATTGTCAGGTTAGAAACGTAAAATGGAGCATTGGTTATACAACGGAGTATTTTAGATTGTAAGGTTTGGAGGCGGGATGTTGGAACGCTTGGTATAACTCGAGTCCGTAAGTCCAAATTGGTTTTAATAGGAGATTGTAGATAAGTAATTTGTTGTTTAAAGTTAGTTTCGAGCGTCTGTCTAGTAGTCGCTTGAGTAGGCTGTAACGTTTTTTTACTTCGTTTCGTTTCAGTCTTGTATGTGGGTTCCATGTCAGGCGTTTGTCTATATAGAGTCCTAGATATTTAATAGTATCAACGCATGGTAATAAGATGTGGTTCATATGAACTGGAGGACAAATGACACGTTTTAGAGTGAACGTTATATTTTTTGGACGTTAACCTTCATTCTCCATCTGCAAAACCATTTCTCTAGGGATTGCAAATGTTGCTGAAGGTTACGTGTGCTTAGGACAGGATCGGGATGTGGGGAAAGAATGGCTGTGTCATCTGTGTAGGTAAAGGTATGAGTGTTCGGATTGGTTGGGATATCGGCAGTATATATTGTGAAAAGAATGGGAGCAAGGGTACTTCCCTGAGGGACACCAGCTGCTAAAAGGTAATAGGAAGACAAGGAGTGCCCAACACTTACACCGCAATATCGGTGTGAGAGGTAAGAATTAAGGATGAAGTAATAGGTATAAGGAAGGATGTCTTGAGCTTTCACAGCAGCCCATGGTGCCATATCCTATCAAATGCTTGCGCAATATCTAAGAAAGCCCCAGAACAATACTCTTTTCGCTCAAGAGAGGAAGCGATGACGTCTACAACGCGATGGCAATGGTGAACGGTGGAGTGAGGCTTCGAATTCCGAACTGATGGTTGGGTATTACTTCGAGTCTTCAAGTAGATTGTGAATTCTCTTGAGGATGAGTTTTCAAGAATCTTACCCATCAGGGGTAAGAGATTTATCGGTCGCTAGGAAGTTAGGAGATGATGAGGTTTGGAGGGTTTGGGTATCATTTTTATTATAGAGAACTTCCATTCTAGAGGAAATTAAGTGGTTCGGAGAACTGAATTGTATATTGTTGTAAGAAGAACTGTTGCTTTCTTTGGGAGATGGGATAGGATTTTTGATGTAATTAAGTCAAAGCCTGGCGCTTTTTTGGATGGCAGGTGTTTTATGATGTGAGAAACTTCGGAAGGGGTAAACGCCTTGAGAGGAGGAGAGAGTTGGAGAGAAAAATCTAGGTCTGTCTGTATTTGATGTGTAAAATCAGGATCAGATGTGTCAGGATGAGCTTGGAAGACTGTGGTTAGGTATTGGGCAAACAAGTCTGCTTTTTCGTTATCAGTTATGGCCCACATTCCATTATCTTTATGGAGTGGTGATGGTGTGTTTTTAAAGGAAAGAATTCGTCGCGTTGCAGTCCATAAAGATTTATTTTCAGTTGTGAGAGATGCTGTGTAATCATTGTGTCTGTCCACTTTTAGTTTTGCTAGGGCAGATTTCAGCTGTCTAGTCAGATTGTTGTATATTCTTTTGTCTGATGGATACCCAGCTTGGTGCCAAATTGATCTAGAGCGACGCTTCTTAGTTATTAACTTTCTGATATGTAGTGGTAAATTGTCCGTGTAGTGTGTGGTATTTTTCTTAATGATTCGTGTTGAGTCCCAAGCAGAAGTTTGTATTGAGTAAGTTAAGTAATTGACAGCGTCGTCAATCTCTTCTCTAGTCTTTAAAGAAATATTCAAATCTATTTTTTGCTCTAAATGTTCTTGGAACAATCTCCAATTAGTAGGTCCAGGCGTCAGCGTAGCTCTGTAGTTCGTGGTTGTGGGTAGTGTGTCGAGGACGAGAAGGACTGGAATGTGATCAGAAGAGAGATCATTGACTGTGAATATATCAGAGTGCATGGAAGTAGTTTGTGAGGTAATAAAGAAATCTAGTATGTCAGGTAATTTGGACTGAGATGTTGGCCAGTAAGTGGGATGTGGAGGAGACAGAAGCAATAAGAAGTACGATATAGAGCATCATCAAGGAGAATACGTCCACGTGGATTTGCCACACGACATCCCCACCGCGGATGTTTCGCATTGTAGTCGCCACCAGAAATGAATTTTTGACCCAGGGTTGTGAAAAATGATAGGAATTGTTGACTGGTGAGAGGTTTATTTGGAGGACAGTGCACAGCAGCAATTTTGAAGGAAAACGGATTTGATTCTAAGAAAACGATGGTTGACTGGAGGGTTGCTTGGGACGAGGTAATGGGGGAAGGAGCTTCGAATTAATATTGCTGTACCTTCATGCGCTGTGTCATCGGGATGGTCGGTCCTGTATGTGGTATAGTCTCGTATTTTAAAATATGATCTGTTAGTGAAATGAGTTTCGGTAATCAGTGCCACGTCGATTCTTCGGTCATGTAAAAATACGTCCAGTTCGTCTCTGTGGGATGTCAGTCCGTTGGCGTTCCATAGAAGAATGGAAAGGGAATAGTGAGTTGGGGAATTTATGATCTGTTATGACGAGGAAGTAGTTCGCTGACGATGGTGGTGAGAAGTGTAATAAGAGGATTAATTAAGGACTTAAATTCATTAATGAATGTGCTTAATAGAGAGGTGATATCATTGGAAGAAGGGGGGATAGGAATACTGGATGGCTGAGGCGGGAGCGACCTCACGATCTCTGCATAGGACACATGTCGATTTGATCTTTGTTGTTGTTGCTGTTGCTGCTGCTGTTGTTGCTGCTGCTGCTGACGTTGTGGAAGTTGGGAAAGTTATTGGTAGTTAGGTTTGGTGCGTAAACTATTCTAGTTGGAGGTGATCCTCTACGCTCTCGTTCACTGTCTCTTCTTAGTCTCTGTAGCTCTTTATGTATCACACACCTCGCCAGTTGCGTGAATGCTCTCCCAGACACAGAGCACACTTTGGAGGAGTATCCCTTGGTTTATTGCATGCAGATGTAAAATGATTTCCAGCGCACTTAACGCATCTTGCTGGATGGTTCAATAACTTTTGGAATGCCCGTATTGCTGGCATTGCTTACACTGGATAATTTCCATGGTCTTGTGTGGTTCTTCTACTTTGATTTGAGTATAAAGAAGATTGGTTATTTTAAAAATATCAGAATTATCTGTTGGGGTTCAAGGTCAACGAAGAATAATGGCAATGGAGCTTTGCTGACTGGGTGTAATACTTTGGAGGCAGCTCTCACTTTGAAACCTAGCAGTTCAATTTCTTCCTTAATAGCCTCCATGGGCGTAGTTTGATGTAGATATCGCAATACAACGCGATAGGCTTTATCTTCCTTCAACTGAAAGGTGTGGAAGTCTGCACCTTTATCTCTCAGATATCTAACTACTGCCCTGTATGCAGCTACGGTTGTAGTATTTATTTTTATGTCTGTTACCCTAGACTTGCATGAGAATGACTGTGGGCCGATAAGACATTATAACACTTTACAGAGTTCCATGTAATTGCTAACATTGTTTAAAAATATGGGTGGAGGTTTGTATTTATCAACAGGATTTTTATTGGTTGCTGGGGTTGTCTCATCAACCGTGAGAGGTGTAAAAGGATTTGGCGTGAAAAAGGCTGAAGTCCCATCAGTTGATGCTGTGGCTGCATTGTTAGGCTGTATTCCGCCAGCTCCTTGAACTGTTGATCGATTAGATTTATTCGAAGAAATTGACGCACTTCTCAGTCCCGTACTTGGCGCTGGCTTTTTCCCTTTACTTTTGCCAGGAGAAGTATTAGGCCTTTTCAGTTTTTTTGAAGATGCGTACCACTCATTGTCATCGTCAGTAATTGACTTGGAGTCGACTTCTGTATCGCTAAGGCCCATTGGCCTCAATAATTATTGTTAATTAAAGAAAAATGAAATTTAGGAAAAATGATACAGTTAGGGATATTAAGTATTAATAAAAACTGGTTGGTAACAAGTAAAATGTACATACGCCTGAATGTATCTGCTCTGATTAATCTGCACTATGACCAACAACGTTACAGACACACACACACAGTTTCACCTCTTCCACTGAATGTTTAAAATAAATTTAAACTTTCAAATAATAGTCAGAATAGATGTGCACTCTAAAATAGCTAGAAGTGAACTCCAGAAAAACACTTAACATAACTTTAAGAAGGATATTAAACACGGAGCAAAAACTTTGTGTACATTCACTATTTTCGCGCCCAGCTGATTTTTGATACAATTTAGAACTTAGAAGGGATTAGCTCAGGGGTAGCGCGCTGGACTAGCAACGCGGAGATCACGGGTTCGAATCCAGCCGTGCTACTCTTAGATTCTCTCTTCCTAGGAGCCCCTGCAGCTCACTGTCCGTTGATGGACAGTGTTGTCTGTAACGGGAGAACACTGTCCGGAGGCCGGCAGTGCACTGAGAAGGCCCCGGGCGCAAATGACCTCAGATGTTGAGACGCCTTATTAAAAAAAACAAAAAAAAAAACAGAAATTGATATATTATAGACGATTATTTATAACGAATTAAACGATACACATGTAGAGGTTGTAGCCATGCTGTTAGATGCCCGACTCATGGAGGTGGATGAACAGCAGTTGGACCAGCGGAAGTAGACATTGTAAATTCACTATTAGAGAAATGAACACTAGGTAAATTATTAGACAAAACCTCTGCTATAGAGGATGTCATATCACTAGCAGTCGCCTCATTTATTTTCTTCACTCCTTCATCACCGTCATACTTCAGACCATTCAAAGCTATGTGATTGTACTGTGAGACGATCAACATTCACATAGACCTTTAAATGCGGGTTTCTTCGTTGAATTTCCTTTCTAATAAATAAGCAACAGCTTAGAGCGATTCTTCCTCACATTCTCCGAAAAATCACTAAAAATTGCAAAACCTGTATTCTTTAAAATCTAAACCTGTAGTACTCAATTTATCTTGAAAACGAACAAACGTTGCTAATAAAGGTCTGTTCGCCGTCTCTCTTCTACCTAAAGGACGAACATATACGAATTCGGCAGTAATATCAACCTTCAGAACATTGTTACAAAACTCAATCACAGTCTGATTTAAATTATCGTTTGTGTTAAACTTATTGCCTCTAAAAATCAAATTATTTCAACGTGATTTAGAATCTAATATGTCCTTAGTTTTATCTGTTTTCACACATATCAACTTTAGAGTTTGTATTTCGCATTTTTATTGACGATAATCCTCATGATGAATTTTAAATTCCTCTTTAGTTGCAAGAGAAGCAAGTTTTGAATGAAGCAATTTATTCATGACGTTAGTCATTGTTTCAACAAGTTGTGCGATTGTCGTATTGCTAATCTCTTGAGTTGGGGCCATACTTTTTTTAGTACTTTTTTCAGAAATTTCTGGCGAGCTTCTAGCTCTCTTTGTACGAGAAGTCGGTGAATTAACTGAATCAGTTTTAGAGGAAGAAGAGTTGGCAATTTTGGTGGCTGCAAGACAGTATTTACGTCCAAAGCAAAATATATGCACAGCTTACAGATGCAAAATTAAATTTAATGAAAAAAGCCAAGAAGTAAAGAAATTGAAATGATGAAATTTCTGTATGTTCGAATTAAATAAAAGGTGAAGAGAGAAGAGAAAGAGAAAGAATTCTCGTTTCCAATCGAGAGAATTGATCAACAATGCTGTTTATTTACAGTTAAGAGTCCAAACTTTAACTTGCTATTCTCTCATTAATAGTAAAGCCCAGTCCAATAATAATTGCTTCTTTTTTTCTCTTTTTTTGTAATTAAACACGAACTAACTGTTAAATCACAATCACCAATCAATAGAAAAATAGAACCTGAATCTTTGAGTACAAAAATAACTTTCCAAAACTTTCAAAAACCACATCAAAATTGAAAAAAAAGGGAGAGCAAATAAACTTGATATGAACAGATTGACTGATAAACATCGACCCCACCCAACTTTCTCTTACTCCAATTAATACAATTTAATCAAGAAATTTTCTTTGAAATTGCAACGTTACAATGTTTAGTTGGGCTGGCCATAAACATGGTGGTGGGGAATTTACTTGTATACCTGAGCGGGCTTATGTGGAGCGCTCTATGACAAAATTAAGAAAGTCAATTTTTTCAGAAAAATTGTTGCAAATAAACGTAATAGGTTTCTTTCTATGAAGCAACCATTTGGTTTAAATAAAATTGTTATAACCATTTTCGAGAAAAATCCAAAATAACCTATTCTGTAAAATCGCACTTCCGTTTAACCGATTTTCTTCAAATTTGAAATTCTATCAAGGCTTCTAATGTGTATTAATGTTATGTAGATTGTAAAACCAAATATTATGCTGAAATATTAAGCATAACGTTACTGTTCCCCTAGAACTCTCAAATAATCAATTTTCCCGGGTAAATGTTTCAAATAAAAATGACAGGTGTTTATGTGTGTAGGCAGTAATAATAAGTTTAAAGAAAATCGTTGCAGCCGTTTTCGCGAATATCACGAAAACCTAAAAAAAAAGTCCATTAAAGTCGCACTTCCGATTAATGGATTTTGCTCGAAATCTTCATGTTTGATGCGGTGGTAGTACCTCAACGAATACCGACCCCAAAACATATATTTCTAGGGCTATGTCAGAATGTTAGCTTATGTAAATTATATTGTGTGTAAGATTTTTTTTTAGGGAACAATAAAGTATATATACTTCTATCTATCTACCTATATTTCAGGTAATGACTCAATTTGGAAAATCTGGGACGATCCAGACTTCCTCTCACTAGGAATAAGATTAAGTAAGAAATGTTTCTAGCGAATAGTCCGTGTGTGTGTGTGTGTGAACAAAATATTTCAAAAATCGCAGGAAGCTCAAAGATAGTATACCGTTTAGGTACTACCGTCCTATCTGACAACTTGGTTTCGGCCGAACCAGAATTTCCACTTTACTGATATTTCTTTCTAGTTTTTTGCGTTTTTCTCGAAAATTACTGCAACGATTTTCTTTAAACTTCTTATTACTATCTTCACATAGATTTGTGGAAAAGTGATTTTGAAGGGTTTCCGGTGAAACAGTAGCAGTAAGATTTCCTCCAAAAAAGTACTACTTCAGCATTATATATGATACGAACTATATAAAACTAATATAGAACATTGATGGAATTAGAAATTTGAAGAAAATCGGTTAACCGGAAGTGCGATTTTACAGAATATGTTTTTGGCGTTTTATGAAATTATCTCTAAAAACTGTAACTATTTCCTTTATATATGTAACTATTTCCAGTTGGAATGCTAACCGCACGGATATAAAAGCCTATCACTTTTATTTGAAACGTTTTCCCAGATGAAATGATTTTAGATAATTATGGGGAATTCGTGATGTTCAATTTCAAATGTTATATGGGGGTTGGTTGTATGTTGTTGACGTGCTCTTCACTTCCACAACTGATTGGCTTGGTAGATTAGAAGTTGTCACCCCCCACCTCTTCAATATTTATGTCAGCACAAATGAGCAAAATTTAAAGTTTAAAGAAAATTCATCATTTTATAAATGTAATTGTATTGACAATAATATATACATATATAGATGTCCTATTTCACAACAGATAATTTTTGCGCCAATTTTGTCTCAGTTCTAAAGCATCACGATTTTTTTTTTTTATGCTTTAAACAAACAGACTGCATATTTTTTTACGCCTGCAGTAATCGCATGATAAAGTATATAGCATATATAATTTGCAAAGTTGCATGGTATACGAGTATATTTGTGGTGAGAACAGAAAGGTGTGTTAAATATTGATAACTGTCCTCTAGTATCATTCTGGTGCATTAATATCCAGGTTAGCCAACTGTTCTATGTAAATTATTAGAAAAAAAGAAAAAGAAGAGCTAGTTGTGCTAAAAAATGTTTTCTATCTGTTAAATTTGCAGATGCTTTCCCATTTACCACTATTTTGTAAAAATTTTATCCATTCAGATTCTTTGATTATCAGTGGCCATTCAGGGTAGGGGAATTCATTAATGTAGCTTTCTGTAGCTGCTGCAGTAAGAGCAAGTTGTGCAATATTTAACAATTTTCGTAATAGTGCTTTCACCGGAAATACACGTTTTGAAGTTCCCTGAAGTGTATTTTAAAAAACTGGTCTTTGTTTGTGTGTGTGTGTGCGCGTGCACTTAAATAGTGAGATAATGAGGCAATAGCTTTGAAATCGAATTCAAAAAGGGCGCCAAAATAGGAAATGAGCTGAAATGTTATCCAAAAATAAAATTTAGCTATAGCCCCAAATATGAGCTCTAAAGATCTGTAAAAAAAAAAATATAGGTATAACATTTACGAGGCCGCTTCACATGTCCAAAAAGTTTCAAATTCTTAAATATTTAAATATAAATATATATTAAGGAATTAGGAATATTAAAATAAAATTATGCGACTAATATAAACTTTAATTCGAATCAATAGAATGGAAAAAATTACATTTTAGTTCAATAATATATAATTTTTTTTTTTTTTTTTAAATGTTTTATGGCGTCGACTGCTGAGGTCTTTGGCCACATTCTTCGCCGTGTATGTCTGTAGAAATGCATGGAATATTTTCATTATTTTCTGAATATCTAATTTTTATCTTCCTCTATACTCACTACTAGATAACACAGCCGTCTTAGTACTAGATGTATATAGACTTCGGTATATACAACCATTCCAAACCAATACTACCAAAATAATACTACAATACCAAATACGTTCATTTCAATAAATACATCCATTCCATCACAAACCTAATTTAAAAGTGGGTGGAGTACTGGATATTCCTCGCACCCCGCGGACTTAAAACTAAAATAAAACTGTGTACACTATTTACATAACGTTCATACTCACATTCACACATTATTTATTATTTCATAGCTTTCAACGCGTTTATATAAAATTTTTTTTTTTCTGGTAGTCACTTACATATATATTAAATTGCCGCAATCCAAATGGGGTGAATTACAATAGAGTTGGCCAAGTGATTTGTCTTTCACATCCTGTTGCTTGCAACTTTTTTGCCAGCCAACGTACAAATTTCCATTAACTGATATTTTTAAACATATTTAAAATATTTAACTCTCCTACTTCTTGCTTCCGTTACAGTTGAAATACCAAATTTAGAGAAAATCGTTGGAGAGGTTTATACTCATTACTTTGGTATTGAGAATTGAAATCACGTACTTTTATGCTTCCAAAATGAAAGTATGCAAAGAAATGAATCTAGGAATTTTTTATTGCATAATTTATATTTTAGCGTTTTTTGTTTATGTTAGGGGAAGGAGAATAAATTAATTTCCAGTTTAATTGGCTAGAATTATGTGAATTTCTTCCCTTAGAGAAAAATACAATAAACGAAACAGCCGATATTAAAAACAATCCTGCAGTTGTTTATTTATTTTTGTAATATTCTGCATCTCTATGGGTAACAACTCTATAACGCGATATGCTAGAAGTACTAATATGCTTTAGGATATAAATATTTACTACAATGAAAAAATTTATTCAAAGGGAATTTGGTAAAGAAAATAGAATGTGGCGGGGGGTTGGGGTTGAGACAACCACAGTTTAAGGCCAATTTACTTGTTTTTCTTTTGTTACAGCATATACTGACAAAACACTGTTCTGACTGAGAGCACTGTTTTGTTGGAAAAGAGCTTTTCCTTTCATTTATACATATATATATATATATAAAGACTGCGCGCGCATCCTGTCGCTATCTTTAGTGAAAAATATTAATCAAATTAAGCTTGCAACAAAATTAATTTCATCCTTTTTCCCACCGCTGTCGATTGAATAGAAGTCTGCAAATAAGGAGCAGTGTATTATTGATAACATGTGATTTATTAATCACGTTTTATATAGCTGGCAGCCATGTGTTTATTGATTTTTTAATTTTTTTTTTTATTATTATTATTATTTCAACAATTTATTATTATTTTTAATTACATACATATAAAGGTTAACTACGTTTAATAATTTGGCAATAAATTAAGAACTTTATAGTGCTCCAATTTTTTTTTATTTTAATTGATTTCATGACTCTCATATTTTAAAATGTCATTAAAAAGATTTTAATGGAGGTTGCACTTTTTTACTTTCTCTCACTCCTAGCAAGAGGAAGTATGACGATTGTATCAAATTTTCGTTACCGAGTTTTCATGGGCCATTATGGCCCAAACATTGTAAACGTTGCAATTTTAATGAAAATTTGTTAATTAAATTTTATTAATTGGAGTGAGAGAAAGTCGCATGAGTGTTTCACAGGAGATTGTTTTTTTTTTTGAGCTGAACGTATTCTTAACGGTCTTAACCAAATTGTGATGAAACTGCAGTTTTCATCGGAATACATGTTTTGAGGAAGAAGAAAAACATTGTTTAAGGACTGGTGTTACGTTGAGGTAATTACCGCACATTTGACAAGACAGCCAAAATTCGGTAACCGGAAGTACGACTTCAATAAAATGTTTTTTCTTTTTTTTTTTTTCTTTTTATAGTTTTCTCAACAATGGTTACAACTTAAACAAAAAAAAAACTGGCAAATATTATTTCTTCACATTAATGCCTATCACTTTTAATAGATACATTCTTTCCAGGAAAATTTCTGGACTTGGAAGTTAGGGCGCTATTAGGCTGTCTGCAATACAGTGTTCCTCCACCAACTACATAGTAAGCTGTCTGCAATACAGTGTTCCTCCACCAACTACATAGTAAGCTGTCTGCAATACAGTGTTCCTCCACCAACTACATAGTAAGCTGTCTGCAATACAGTGTTCCTCCACCAACTACATAGTAAGCTGTCTGCAATACAGTGTTCCTCCACCAACTACATAGTAAGCTATCTGCAATACAGTGTTCCTCCACCAACTACATAGCAAGCTGTCTGCAATACAGTCACACAGCAATGTTACTCCACCAACTACATAGTAAGCTGTCTGCAATGCACTCCTAACAGCAGTGTTCCCATAGTAAAGGGTTAATAAACGTCTGAAAAATCATAATTTTAAAGAAGATTTATCGCAAATAAAATGATAATGATTGCAAACAGAGAAAGTCGTGTGATTGGTAGACGGCAGATTTGTTTTTTAACTTGGAACAGGTTTTTGGCCAGAGTTATATACATAAACAGCTGGTGTGATACACACTCACTTTGTTTTATTCCTGTTAATACACTATACTGCACAAAATGACAAATTCTCTTTAAACTCAAATTTTACGTATTTTATTACCATAAATAAAGAGGTGGTGGGGGGAGATAAGTGCCACCATTCACTACTAGTCTTGGCACACAGAGAATTGATGATTACATTGTGGCCCAATAGAGCGCTCTAAAAACCCTGAACCAACTACACGTAAAATTTGAAATTGACGCCCCCAATTCCGCACAACTATCCGAAATAGTTTTAAGTTGTTTTCGAGAAAATTCCAGAAATATCAAAAACTTATTCTATAAAGTTGCACTCCTGGCTAACCGGTTTTCTTCAAATTGAGAATCTATCAAGGCTTCCAAAGTTGGTATAACTTTATGTAGGTAGTAAAACCATATATTATACTGGAGTGGTACTTTAGAGTAAACATAAAATTACTGTTCCCCCAGTACCCCCAAAAAAGCAATTTTCCGGGGATAATAGTTCAAATAAAAGTGATAGGTATTTACATGTGTGTATATAGCATACAAACTCTAAAGAAAGAAAATCACTGGAGCCGTTTTGGAGAAAATCATGAAAACTGAAAGAGAAAAAATTCAGTAAAGTCAACTTCCGGTTGATGGATTTTGCCCAAAGTCATTGTCTCTGATGTGGTGATGTAACCCTATTAGGAATACCAACATTGAGCATTTTGCGACTTTTAGATTTCAAGTTTTTCTATTAAACATACAAACATACATACAGACCATTCGCTAAAAACATTTTTTTTCTTTTCAGGCGACCTCAAACATGTATTTCCGGTGAAAACTCAATTTCAAAAATCTGGCCCAATCGCCTTATTCCTCTTACTAGGAGCAGGAGAAAGTAAAAAACAGATCGATACATGGAGAGGGGGAAAATGGGCCAATTGCTCTGCGATCTAAACAGTCTATTCTGCATGCCCCTCGGGTGCCGTAAGTATGCCTACAGGCCTTACAGCACTCTATTAAGCGCCGTAGACGAGCCATCTCGCCTTGGGGTTAAGATTCCCAAGAAAACTTAGTATCCTGGGGGGCTCCAAAGAGGATATATACTCCTCTTCTTCCTTGTAACAACCCAGGCTCCTAAATCTTCTCTGAATGGTAGCATTGCATTCCGTTAGGAGATGTATTGGAATTTCGTCCACCTTGCCACAGAATCTGCATATGCTATCACTTTCCAAGCCCAGCTTCGTCAGGTGTCCCCTGAGTCTACAATGGAATCCTGTCAGAATGCAGAACTTATTCTTACTAAGGCCAATGCCTGTTTCCAATCTTTTTTGGTTATAATTTCCCAAGCAGATCTTTGCCTGCCCAAGCCTGGGAGAGAGTTCAGAGTTGAGATCTCGTTATCTCCTTCTCCTTCTTGAGTTCCTCCAAGAGAGACTGGTTGCTAACCCCACAAAAGGGTATAGCCCCACAAGTGGAGATGCGGTGCCTGTTCTTGCCAGAGCGTAGGCCATCTTATTCCCTTCAATGCCAAAATGCTCTAGCACCCAAAAGAGGTAACTCTGATTTTCCTACCCACGTCACTGAGTTGTTTAAACATTCCCACACCAATTTATACCTGATAACATAAGAACTCAGTGCGCTAATGGCTGCCTGACTGTCGGATGATAACAATCTCCTAGTTCGGATATCTACTATCGAGGTTAAATTGAACGCATCAACCAATGGCGTATATTTCTGCCTGGAAAACGACACATTGACAAGGTTGAGTAAACTGCTGGTATAGAGTCAGGCGAAAACTGTAAAATGAAATAATTGTATTGTAATTTTATGCTACAACATAAACAATTTACAGAACTGCAAAACTGAAAACGCATTTTCTTCTTTTTTGTTTTATCACCAAATTATTTTTTTTAAATTCAAACGATTGCGAAAACTGTCATTTATTAGCAGAACTTGTTTGTATTTTTCTTTAAGAGAAACTTTAGGTGGTTTTGTATGGGGAAAAAGAGGTTTCAGGAACAAGTGTTTTTATTATTTTCCTTATTTTTATTTATTTATTTTTACTAGTCTGGTATTTAATATGATAAAAATATAAAAACAATAATGCAATCGTAAATATTCTAAACATGTATAATGTAAATGAAATAAATAAAAAATTTAAAATTCTACAGCAGATATAAACGTTAAACTAAAAGCATACTAATTGTACTTGATTGTAACTCGCCAGCATACAAAAGACTGGCTACAAAATTAGAAAACTAAAAAACTGAAAAAGTTATTAACAATTTTAAAAATTTCATTTCTGTGTTATTACTTAAAGTGGCTAGTATATAAAAATTTAAATTAAGTAATATCAACAGGTGGGCGGTTTATTTTATCAAAATAAATGAAATAGTAATTCATATGTTTTTTTTCCCTACTTATTTTAAAACAGCTGTTTTATATCAGTTGATTATTTATTTTTTAATGCAAAACCTTGATGTGAATAACCTCTCGTATGTCTTTCTATAATTTCTAATTCTCAAATTACCATGCAACAACATAATACTGAACTGCTTCTTTAATGAAAAATTTCTTTTCCATCAGTTTCTCTCAAGAAAAATTTAACAACAATTTGCTCCAAGAAATGTTTAAAAAATGTCTGAATGAAAGGTCATTTGATTTAGTAGTTTTATCATTAAATATAATTTTTACTTTCTCTTACTGTTGTCAATATTTCGATATCGAAATTTCACCGGAAATATTTGTTTTGAGGGCCCCTCAATATGTTTGTGTGTGTGTGAGTGTGTCAGCATACCTCAAAAACTGAAAATCTCTGAAAGTTTAAACTCGATATTTCGTTTCGGTTTCAACAGGTTTTGAACAAAATCGATGAACAGGAGATTTTTCATTATTTTGAGATTTTCTCGAAAGCGGCTCCAACAATTTTCTTTAAATTTGGTTATTAACCTCTGTGCGGTCGGCGCCTTCGAGGATTAACTCTACATTTTTATTTTGCCTTTCTATTTCCCTTTATGACTTTGCGATTTGAGTTATTTTTTTAAAGAACTGAGTCCTTTTATCTCTCTCTCCTCTACTTGCCTTCCTCTTCACACCAATATGTCACCTACTCTCTTTCTGTGCATAGCTATCTTTCCCCAATATCTCGACCCCGACTTAGTATCCTTTCTTCGCTCTTTTCCATTTGCTACCACCCTAGCACTTTTATACTTTCATCACGCTACTGCTGCACCACAATGAAGGGAATGGCTTATTTATTGATTTATTTTTTTTTTTGTTGCGGGGGAAAAATTTCTGTCAATTTTGCTTCGCCCGCTACCCCTATTGTCTTGTTTACTTCGGGAGTGAGAGCTCCACGCTCTTACAACTAACTACACATACAAAGAGCAACAACTTTTATGTGTAACACTACTCCGGGAAAATTCATTTAAGGGGTGTTTAGAGAGAGGGTGTGGGGTTATGCTTCTTCGTAAAGTGTAATTTCCGTATATTCCACTATTCTATCAACTATACGAGATTAATTACAAATAAATTTGATGCCAAAATTCCAAGTGTGAAGAAAATCTGCTCGTCAATAAAGCAACATTTCTGAACAGTTTTTCAGGTTTTTCCACTTTTCGCCATAAAGACACCGACGGGTTTCCGAACTTGGTATCTGACTATACACACACAGACCTAGTACTTTTCTTTTCAAACAGTTTTCCGAGCAAATATTTCTGGATGATTTTCTGAGGGGCTGGGAGGAGATCTTCACCCTCAACAAATTTGAAGACTACTAAACATTTAACCAGATTTTTCACTTTCTCTTACTCCCCTAGCAAGAGGAAGTATTGCGATCATGTAAAATTTTAGAAAATCCTGTTTACCGAATATTTTGAAGTCCCCTGAGTAGTAAAAAAACAAATTAGCGAATTTTCTCTAAACTGAAAAAAGAAAATTTAGTAATGCTGCACTTCCGGTTACTGGGTTTTGTCCGAAATGTGTCAGATGCGATGGTAGTACCTAAAGGGGAAATAACAACTTTCAGTTCCCAGCGAGTATCCGTTCACACAAGTAGACCATTCGCTATAAACATTTTTTTCTGGGGACCTTAAAACATGAATTTCCTGTGAAAACTCAATTTCGAAAATTTGACACGACACTTCCTCTACCAGGAGTGAGAGAAAATAACAAGAATGTAACAAAAACAAAACAATGATTCGCTTAAACTAAATTACACTGGGTGTTCATTTGACTTTCTCTTTTTTTTACTTTTTGGTTTCGTAACCCATTGTTATTGTTGTTGGTGACAATTCTTCCTTCTCATTTCTTTTTTCAGGGTTTATTTTCTTACATTTTCTGTTATTTCGTTGTCTGTAGTTCATAAGATGGAAAATGGAGAAGTAAATATGAGGAAGAAGAAAGATGAGGTGATGTTTCTTTTTAACCAAAACAGAAAAATATGATATTAAAATGTAGGCACAATATAAAATGATTACTCCGTCTGGGGGCGGCAATAATGAAAAAACTTAACTCATTCCCCACTTGCTGAAACTCTACTATGTTTCAGTTCTTTTTTTAAACAAAAGTTACAATGTTGTTATTCTCTTACTTCATTTTTTTTTTATACTTACATTTTCACTTTATTATTAAAGAAACAAATTTATCCAAATAAGTTTATTTAGCCATGGAAGGTGTTGGTTTCCTTTCCTTTTTATTTTTTATTGTTTTGTGAAACATTCACACGACTTTCTCTTGCTGCACCATTATAGTTCTAAATTACAGTAATGAAATCACACTTTGCAGATTAGCGTGATGTTCCAGATCTTACAGGACCATCCAAAATAATTCTGCCTGAACTAGCATTCAGAAAGAGTGTTAGGTCTTTATATGAATTAAATTAAATTCTATGGGGGTAGGTTATTTAAACCCATGCCATCGCGATCCATAGGATATATTTTGGCATCTACAAATTAGAGTAACCTCTCTAGACATGTTTAATTAGATACAGGTTTCTGCAGAGAGGAGGGGGAGAATAGAATAGAAGAGAAGCGGGGGGAGCCTCATCCCACTGTGACCTACAAATTGAGGTCTATTATGGAACCCCTTAAGTTACAGAACAGCCCCCAGCTTTGCCCTCCTAATCAATCCTAGCAAAGCTGAGAGCGGCTCCGTCATGAAGCTTTCAGCTTCGGGATTGCCCGTCCCCAATTGAAGAAACCTAATCCTCGCCAGGCCGGCGCACTCACAAAGGATGTGCGCCGGGGTCTCCTCCTCTACCTTGCAGAATCGGCATACCGCACTATCCGCAAGTTGTAGGTGGTGCATGTGTCTATTCAGCCTACAATGCCCTGTTAGTAGACCCACAATTAACCTTATATCCCTTCGGGTTTGGCTTAGTAGGTCTTTGGTGAATTTAGGCAAATGTCTTTTAATGAAGAGCTTTGCCTGCCTCTGTCCTGGTGTTCCCTCCCACCAACGCAGACGCTGATCTTCTATCCACCCCTGATAGAAGTTTGGATGAGGCTCCTGGACAAGCCGCAGAAGGGTTCGGGGCCTATAAAGGTATCCTGCGAGCCCTCCCTCGCTAGGGCATCCGCCCTCTCATTGCCCAGGAACCCCGCATGTCCCGGCACCCAGGCGAGTGTCAGTTTATTCCGAGTACCCACCTCGGTGAGGGCAAGTAGGCAGTCCCACACCAGTCTTGAGACTATTTGGTGTGAGGAAAGTGCCTTCAGGGCTGCCTGACTGTCGGAGTATATGGCCACTCTTCTACCCACTATCCTTTGCCTTATAATCTCCCTAGCGCAGAGTTGTAACGCCACGACTTCAGCCTGAAAGACCGTGGCGTACTTCCCTAGGCTGGCCTTAATTTTAACTTTAGGCCTGCCCCCGTAGACCCCAGCTCCGACCGAGAGGGGGGGGAGTCTTCTGGGTAAAGCTTGAAGGAGTCAATTTTTCTTCTTGCCAAAGAGGCGATCTCTCACCTACACAAGGGCCTCACAATGACACAATTGATATGCAGGGCTGTTCCCTCTTCTTCTTGTCAAAACTTGCAATTCTATATTAAGCCTGGGCGAGTTGCTATTAATAAACTTTTTCGCCTGCCGCTGCCCTGGTGTTTCAAACCACTGTTCGAGTATTACGTTTTGAGATACTATGAAAATGAAAAAACTCTGATGTGAAATTTGCTTTAAACTTTGAATATTTTTTCAGAGCTCACACAAAAATATAGAAAGCTTAGGTTAGATGCTGGTAGGCATCCTTGCTCAGGTAGTCACTTGAATGTAGTAACATTGTAATCCTGGTGGCAGCGTTAACAGCATTGAAGGAAATCAAATAACATTGAAATTTAACGCCACAAAATTCCGTAGAACTCCCTAACAATCTGTTTTTCCGGAAATAAATCTTTTAAATAAAAGTTATTAAATTTTAACTGTGCACAAAGCATTCAAAGTTTAATGAAAACCATTGTAGTGGTTTTCGAATAACTACAAAAATAAATAAATAAATAAATTCAGTAAAGTCACATTTCCGTTTAATTGATTTTGTCCCGAAACTTTCAGATTCCCTGGAAGTAGTCAAGGGGAATAACAAGTTGGAACTTACTGCGATTTTCCGTACAGACACACATACACATAGACTATCCGCTAAAAACATTTTTTCCGTATTTAGATGAATCCCAAACATGTATTTCCGGTGAAAACCGAATTTCGAAAAACCGTCACGATCTTAATACTTCCTGTTCTCACTGGGGAGTAAGAGCAAGTAAAAATGGTTATAAATTGATATTGAATTGTTATTAACAATATTAGTTTGTTGATTCCGTTCATAATAATTGGATAGTTTATTAGATTGTCATTTTATCACGCCTATTGTTGTCTGACCTAGTTCTTTGTTTAATATTCCCACCTTCCTACCCCAGCTGTAGGATTAATAAAACAAACTAATTTAGTGTTGAAAGTAATTATTATTTGACTGATTAAATTACTAGGAAATAGAAGTATGTATTATTTTTGAATTGTTAATCAATACAGAATAATAGTTACTTATTAATCAAATAGGGAGGAGAGTAGTATTTTTCCACACTTGAGTTCGCATAATACCTCTTAGCTGAGTGTCGGTATAGTGATCAAGATAATTTATTCATATGTTGATATTTGTTGTTTACTTTCTCAACCGCAATAAGAGAGAAATTATTGTAAATTTTCGATATCTGGTTTTGAAATACATATTTTGAAGTCTGCTGAGCATGAAAGAAAATATTTTAAGCGAATAATGAAAAAGGGCGGCCTAGAAGGTGATAGGAGAAAACTCGGAAGTTGGTCATAGAAGACAAGAAGTTGTTCAGTAAGATGATATAATTCTGCAGGGATCGGTGGAAGAAGAAGAAGTATGCAAGAAGTTCAAGTTTCATATTCCGTCTAAACTGCTTAAAGAGTGCGTAGCGCAGCCTCAGGGCGCTAAAGTATTTGGGCAGAGGATGATTTTTGTTTATAGAGGGAAGAAATGTCAAAATATGTTTTCTTCATCTTAGTACCGGCAAAGATGATTTGCTATTGTAGCTTCCCAATATATTCACTATAGTGGGTTATCATCGCTGAAGCTATCGCACCCAAGGTTGATCATACAGACGAAGCTTTAAATACTTGAATAAACAGGTGCCATTTAACTAGAAAAATTGAAGAAAATGAATACAGTCATGACAGGCAGATAAAAAAGTTTCGCATCTCCTTTTATTTTACTAAGATCTGGGGAGTTCTTTTTCTACAGTGTATGCAAATTCTTGCAGTAATTCGTATAAATTATGAGTAGAACTTACTAGCTAAGATAATGAAATGCAGAACTTGTAGGGGGCAACACTTTACCTGTAACAGAATAAACTTATTTAGTTTTTACAACATAATAAGCAAATTTCCAATTTGATACAATTTTTGGGTTTATAATAAAGAGCTCATCATGAATATTACATTTTTTTTAAAATCAGTTTACGCGAACTTGACAATTACAGAATTATTTTTTCAGTTTTTCTAATTTTCTCCAAAAAGAAAAAAAACCAACCATTTTTTTTAAACATAAATAAAAGGTTTCGGGCGCTCGCTCATCATATCATCAGGATATCTACGTAAACTCAGTTTACATACTCATTTTTTACTGGATATGTTAGGCTGGGAGCAATAAATGAGGAGGGAAATATAAACATATTTATTTATATTTTATAAAGTCTTTATTAAATTAAATATAAATATAAATAAAATATTAAATGCCTGGCAGATTAAATTTACACTAAGGACTTAATGGTAAAGATAGAGTAGGCATGTGAGGGATCAGGAATTAGGAACTTGCAGAGAGAATGGGCTAGCTGACGAAGGAAGATTGTGACGTAGAACGATGATACAGACTGGTCAACTATTGATGTAGAAATAGTCACCGACAATTCTTAGAGAAGGAAAATCCTTTGGGAGAAATTTGGGCATGTCGGATTCACCGTTACAAGTAGCGACAGTAGTGTTGACTTGCAGGTTTTGAAGGTAAATATGGGTATTGTGATAAGCTATCATACGCGGTACACTATTTGCAACATGAACTCTATCAATGGCAAATGTCAGACAACGCTGATCACGGGTTACTATATTATCATAATAAATATTTGGTATCACTAAACAGTGTTGAAAAGTATTTAATTCATAGAAAAGAATAGAAAATTTCATTCATAAATAATTCAGCCTTTCAAAAAAACCAATTTTACTTGCCAGCTGGGATATCTCATCTTCTGGTTAAAACAAAAAATATAATAATAATAAGATTCAATCAATAAAACCATAAATTTTTGACTAGATTGACATTTATAAATGATAGATTATTATAGGCTACAAGGACTGTTCGTATATGTATACAGCATTAATGACAGCAAATCAGTAATCAATTTAAATTTAAAAAAAAAAAATAAATAAATAATAAATAAATAAAACCACGCCTCTCCAATCGCTAGCACCTAGATTTAACATGCATATTAATATAATTTTAAGATCATATGATTATATATCATTTAAAATGACAATGATGTATAATACATCTTTTCTTTTTTTTTAATATAAATATGTAACAGTTGTAATATGTACACTTACTTATAATTTATAATTTATTATATAGTGCAACCATTTCCCACCTCACTACTTTTTGATTTTAAAAATGGAGGCCTACTGCTGAGTTGGTTGCGCTTTAATTCTAAGCGTTGTGATAATTTCAACGGGTATTTATTGCTCAAGTTAGGATTCCAGGTCATTTTTGTCCTTAAAAAAAGGAAAAATACTAAAATCTGTTGTCACTGCAGGATAGTAGAAAAAAAAAATAGTTTTAAAAAATGGAAATAAAATAAAAAGAACATTATTAATTATACCAAAATTATCAATTATCTTTACTCGAAAACTTGAACACTCCCGCACAGAATCTCCCCCGAAGAAATCAACATTTTAGGTTCTCTTCTCCCCCTTCTGGATAATATTGAAGGCAAGGAAATATTAGTAGAACTTCCAAATTTGAATAAAATCTGTCAATTAGAATAAATTATGAGAATTTTAAAAAAGAGAAAATATTGTGGATTTTTCTCAATCAGACCTTTTCTTTTTTAATTTTTAAAACTGATAAAACCTTGACCAACATTCAGACATTGATTTCATGGTTGAGTGTAAACAATATATAGATAATAATATCAACAATCATTTCGAACTCACCGGTCTGATAAGAAAAGTAACAAAATAAATAGCAATTCAGCGAAAATGATTGCTTTATCATTCGACGAAAAAGTATAAATCGATAATTTAATTTCGTGCAATTAAATAAACATGCTTGGTTATCTTTCTATAGCAGATAATACTCGTATTTTCATTACGATAACTTGTCATTTCTGTATCACACTTATAAATAATAAAAACAATTTAAACTCTATTAATGATAATAACATTGTAGTGATCAAATTCCCTATTTTTCAATCTTTTATGGTAAAATTTATGCGCAGAGATAGAATCAATATTAACAGTATTAATAAAATTAAATGATCTCATAAATGAACTAATTATTTAAATTGATTGAGTGATAATTTGATTCTCTAAGATTGGTCAGGAAATTTGAATATATAAGGAAAAAAATCTGGTGTGAAACACTCACACGACTTTCTCTCACTCCTATTATTAGTACAATTATTATATATATAAATTAACAATTTTTTCTTTTTAATCTCAAATTTTACCTATTTGTCCCAGCATACATACAGGAGTGGTAGGGGGGGGAGACAAATGTACCTACCTACCAATCTTGGCTGGTATATCGCTAGCTAGTCGAGCGCACCAATAACCCTGAACCAATCCCCATATAACATTTCAAATTTAACGCCACCATCTGCCGCGCAACTATCTGAAATCAATTTATTTTGGAAAAATGTTTAAAATAAAAGTGATATAGGTTTGTATGTCTGTGTATCAAGTTTAAAGGAAATCATTATAGACGTTTTTGAGATAATTCGAAAAAACTCAAAAATCTATTCTGTAAAATCGCACTTCCGGTTAACCTGTTTTCCAAATCTTGAATTCTAGCAATGCTTCTTAATGTACTTAAATATTATATATAAGCGATAGGAGCACATACTGTATTGAAGTGGAACTTTAGAGAAAAGCATTAACGCTACTGTTCCCCCAGAACACCCCAAAAAAATCAGTTTTTCCAAGAAAATGTTTTAAATAAAAGTGATAGGTTTCTGTGTATGTCGGTTTCAAGGAAATCGAGAGAAACTGAAAAAAACTATTTAGTAAAGTCGCAGTTCCGGTTGATGGCTTTTGCCCGAAATCTTCGTGTCTGATACGGTAGTAATACCTAAACGGAATACCAAGTTTGAGCTTCTGGCGACTTTTCCTTATTGAAAAAAGTCTTACTGGGAATAAGAGAAAGTATAAATCCAATCGAAAAGAACTTTCTCTCTATTGTATTAAAGTGGGGGACGATAGGAAATCACTTTATACTTTTTCTTACTCTGCGATAGTATTAGTAGGAAGTATTGCGATTGCGTCAAACATTCGAAACTGAAATAAGTTATGAGTTCTTCGGAGTATGAAAAGAGTGTTTTTTGCGAATAGTCTAAGAGTGTAGTTTTGCGAATAGACATATATATGTGATTGTGTGAGTTTGACAAAATATAGTGGACTGCCGTAAAACGCAGGGGTATATTCCGCGTTATACGAAACATGATAACTGATTTACATAAGTGGGTCAATTTCAAATCTAGTTCTACGGCATACAGAATGCTTTCAATGACCTATTTCAAAGGGGTACTTAGCCACTGACTGGGTAATTACATCCATTTTCACCTCCTCGCCTATGGGTGGATAAAATGTGATGGGGAAAGAAAAAAAGGTAAGCATTTCAGTTTGGCACCTCCAAACTACTCGAATATCAAAAGATATCGCACCTGTGGTAAGGATGTCGGGTGAAATTGTGATGGGTTATTCTTTTGAATGGAAGAAAGTTGTGATGTTCCCACACTCCAAAGAAATCAATAGATAACCCTCGAAATTTGTGAATCCATCGAGAAAAAGAGACATGCTGGATCGGAGCAGGCCTATTCTGAACCCCGGACCTCCAGAGGTAACTTAGTGCCTTTAAAAGTAGGCTATGATTTATATTTTGAATTAATATGCAATTTATTTATCCATAACTATACACGTAAACAACACGAATGTGACCTTTGAACTTAAGTTTACATCAAACCTCTACTAATCAAACAAAAACAAAACAAAAAAATTCTAGATATTGAGAAATGTATAAGTGACAAGTTTAACTGAGAGGTAACTAACTGACTAGCAAGAACATATGGTAGAGAGGGAAAAATACCTTTCTTTTACTAAAAGCAATTTTAGTTTTTTACTGATATAATCAAACCAGCAGAAAGCACATGATGGTTTACATTATATATTTTATACAGCAGGCAGTGCCGTATTATCTATATAACACGGCATTTAAAGTAGAATGGCGGCAGTGGTTCGTTATTCTTGTTTCTAATTGAGGTGGCAGTGGATTTAGTAGAGGTTACACTTGGAAAGGTTATATATATGTATATATATATAGCTAGAAAGTCAGATAGAAAAAATACGTTAAAAAGATAATGAGAGAACTAAATGCTGGTGTAATAACATAACAAGTAAAAAATATACATATATGTATCTTTCCTTTCTTTTAGCGGTTTTTTAAGTAATTAACTATCTTAACTTCACTGTTTCACTTTTTTTTTTATTAACCAAGCAATGCCACATATATAGTGCACTTACTGCGCATATTGAAGGAGATTAGAAGCAGGTAATGAATGCCATGTCCACCCGCCTCATCCCCACTGGCTTATTTTTGTATTTTCTTTAAATAACTCAGTTATTAACAATCTATTTAAGAATTTATTGTTTCCTTTTTTTTGTTTCGTCTTTTCAAACATTATTTAATATATTTTATGAATTTTGATTAAGTCAAATTCATTATTTTTATTATTATTAGTTCCTCTTACTCCTGGAGGGGAACTTGAGTCCCATGAGTACGAAAAAAATGTGTGTTTCTGGCTGTTATGGATTTTATAAAAAAAAAAAAAAAAAAATACTATTTTATAAACTTGATGTATATTAAAATATCTATCTCACTTTTATTTGAAACATTTTTCTGCCAAAATTGATTTTTTTTTGGGGGGGGTGTTGTGGAGAAATATTAGCATTATGCTTATTCTTGAAAATGGTGAAAACCGAAAAAATAAATTAATAAATAAAATAAATCATTCGGCGAAATTGCATTTCCGACTGACGGATTATGAGTGAAACTTATTTGACGTCATATGGTGCACCAAATTAAATATCAAATTGTAGCCTGATCAATTTAAGAGAGAAAAAAAAAGTGGTATGAAACATGTACATGACTTTCTCTCACTGCAATTCACATGATAATTATTGTAATTAATTGACAAAATTTGTTTCGTTTCACTCCAAACTTATAATGTTTACTAAATATTTGGTATATTAAAATTGTTTCCATCGTCAGGCAATTAAAATTATAACGAGATACGGCAATGGCCAGAGGAGTTTTTTAAATGAATTTTTAATGTGCTCAATGTTTCGGGTACCATTGCTGCCCTTCTTCAGGAGCTCTTTAGGGTGAAGAGGAATCTGTACGTTGAGAACGTATTTTCAATCTCACTGTTCTTGAAGACCCAATTTTGAGAAAATTGCGAAAAATTGAGAAAGTAACTCTTTGTATTTGACAATACAAATGGGAGAATCTAAACTTCATACAATGACTTTTTTGAGAAAAGTATAACCCCCTCTCCTCACTCAATCACTCCTTAAATAAATTTTCTTGGAAGAAATTTCAAACCAAAGTGACGTCTCTGCAGATACGTTCACTTCAGTGAACCAAGGCTGCTCACGATATTGAGTTGCTAGACAACACAGCGTACCAATCAATCGACAGACATATGTTTAAACCATTTGATTACTAAGTAAAATATCTAATAATAAAAAGAAAATCATTTCAGGTACCTCATGCGTGACTGAAACACAAACATAAGAGCAAAGCCATACTTAAACAGGTGAAACATTTTCAACCGTGCTACTGCTGGTTCATTTTCAACCATAACAGCCTCCACAATCGGAAGCAAGTCATCGAGGCTGATGCCAACTGCCCCAAAAGTCGGATGTCTCCCTTGGAATGACACCTCTCGAGCCAAACCACAAGCCCTGCACCCTATAGGCCTTGTCTCCAAACTGGTCTCTAAATTTTTCTTTAAAGTGGGCAATACACTTCTCGTAGATTTTGCCCTTCTCCTCGTGGACCTTCTCCGCTTGACCTGGATCATTACTTTCGTATCTGATCGTTGGGTCCAAAACAAAAGCAATGTCATTTTTTCTGTACAAGGAACCAATGCTATAGAGGCGCCTCCCATTCGCATCGAAGTAGGCCCAGGCCAAGATACCGCCTTGGGGCATACATCATGGCCGAAGCTGTGTTTGCTGGAAGACCAAGCATGGCTTTTGCACTCCGTCTAATTATTACATTGGTTTCCTCCAGTAGCGCGGAACTCAGCTTTATAAGCGGAGCACTTTGGAAAGGGTACGCTATTGTTGGGAATAATACTGGTTCAGTGCAAGAATCTTATCTAAAGTTAAATTTGGAGTTTGACTTTATAAAAATACTTTCTCAAATAAGAGTAGCCAATGAAAAATACCCAAGAGTCATTTTAAAAAATAAAATTTACAAATTCAATCCTGAAGCTAATTGTAAACTCTGTTCAGATAACCTGCCTGACACTATAGTTTACTTTCTGATTGAATGTAAATTTCTGAATAATCTTAGATCAAAATATCTTGTCCAATTTCCTTTTACTGATGAGTATTGTTATTTAGACAAATTTGATTCCCTGTTAAATTGTGTAAATGTCAATCAAATGAAATCTGTAGTTTATTTTATAAAAACTTGTTTAGTAATAAAAGATGAAATCCAACGTTCGCTTTAAATCTACTCAAAATTGTATTTATATAAAATATAAAAAATAAAAAAAAATTGATTAATAATTAAGGTAATATCTTGTTATTCAATAACTAATGAATTAATTAAAGTGATGCTTTTGCTTATATATGTTTTGTTAATATGTTTAGAAGAGTGAATATTCTTTTTAATTGTATGTTTTGTGCGGGACTCCTGCTTTTTATAAAAATTGTAATTTTTTTTTAAAAAAGCAAATAAACCATTGTATTGTATTGTATTGTACATACTGCTTCAGAACGTTCAATTTTTGGTCCGGTTTCAACAGGTTAGACGTGGTAAGCTTACTCATGTTTTCGTTGAGTTTTTTTATTGTCTTCATTGACCTCCAATTCACTGGAGAAGGTACATCCTAGATACTTAATCGTCTCGTTACTGTCAATGGACTCGATAACGTCACCATTTTCCAGCAAGAGTTTTTCTTTTTTTAAGACACATTCTTAACTATTATTGCCGTACTTTTCGTGGGATTAATATTGAGGCCGATTTCGCTTAGTAGCCTTCGCACCAAGTCTATCACCCTTTCGGCACCCCTGACACTATTGGCTGTTACGGTTATATCGTCCGCAAAACCATAAGAGGTAAAAATAATTCCACTTGGATCCTGTTTAAGTTTGTAGCCGACTTGATCGGCTATCTGGCAGTTGCATATTTTTGAACAAGTGGTCAATAGCCGTGTTAAAGAGAAAGGGCGCAAGTGGCCCTCCCTGAGGGACGCCTCTCTGGACGGGGATCTGATTTGTCTTTTTAATCACGGTAGAAATCCTAATCTTATTACCGGCAAATAGGGATGCAATAAGGTTCTTGAGATCACTAGATAATTCCCTCTCCTCCAGACAGCGGATGACATGTTGGTACCGACATTGTCGAAAGCGCCCGTTACGTCAAGAAAAGCCACAGCGTGTCTTTTTTATTCCTTTTCGAGTCCTTGAGGATGCCATCAATCAATCTAACACAATATGGCAACCGGGGAGTCCTCCTCTGATAAACCCTCTCTGGTTTTTATGAAAGACACTTGCTTTCTCAGTTCGGGGTCCAATACTCTTTCCACAATCCATCGCAAAATGGATTACAAGGTTATGGGCCTCCAAGATGTAATATCTGAGACAGATCTCTTATTTTTATATATCAAGACTGTTCTTCCCAATTTAAGAGGTTCCGGTACATATGACGTTCTGAGCAATATTTCTATTATATATTTGATAATGTGGGCAATGTCAAAGCTTTTATTGTTCTAATGAGAACACCATCGGGTCTTGGTGATGTATCCAAAGAGGCTGATTTAATAACCCTATATACAGCTCGCAGGCTGACAGTCATAATATTCGGATCACAGCACCTAAATCGTAGTCACTTTTCTGTGCACTGTTTTCCTCGTTTAATATTTTCTTAAAATGTGTTCTATGTTCTCAATTCTAATTGGACATAGCTTCGTGGCATCTGCGTTCATTATAGAGTTCACTAATTTCTTCCGCCTATTGTAGTAATTATATTGCGCAAGTTCATATCGGTACAGCTCTTTTCTACGTTCCCTAGCACCCTTGCTAGACCTCTACGAATTTGAGACCTGCCTAGTACCTCTTCCGGTAATCTTCTTTTCTTTTTTTTCCGCATTTTATAATACCTTTGCGCGGGATGCTTGGGCCCTGGGAAGAGATTGTTCACCTTTCGGAGAAACTCAATAAATCTGTTAACAGCACTTTCAAATTCAATGGGTTGAAAGACGTCATGCTGCTGTAGGATCCCTTGAAGTTGTTGGCCCATCTTTCTAGATCACTTTTAATGGCATGATCACTAGAGGGTTTTTCGTGTGAAGTACTGTGGGTCTTCAGTAGATTTGTAATTTTTATGTCATTCGCCTCAGCTGGATGTTTTTTCCCTATGTGAGTCCGTAGTCCTCTATCATTTTTGAAAATTTGATTGCTATGCTGCAGACCTACTGGTGGATTGTCTTCTACGACGTTAGGTTCGAGAGATGCAACTGATTCTGTCGAGCAATTCTTTTGGCTTTCGTCTGCCCTGTACTCCCAGATAGGATGCTCAGAGGACAGAACGTCATCTTTAGATCTCGAACTGCTTTTTGCTAAACTTGGAAACACGTCGTCTACTGCTAACGTTTGCCCCAATTCGACCCCGTGTTCTCATCCGTCCATTCCACAGAGACAAAGGTTTGTTTTTCCTTACTCCCTGGAATGCTCGTGTTCATCAACGCTACGACCTCCGCTTTCTGGACCCTTCCGTCACTTCTGATAATCCAAACACCCTGCGCGATTTTGAAGGGCTCTCTCTCATTGCCATCCCCTGCCTTCTCATTCACGTCCATTTATAAATAAACGGGTTCGATTCATGGACCGAAACCCTTTAGTCCTAAGAGGTAAATAGAAATACAAAAACAAAATAAAATTTAATAAATACTATATACAATATTTACAATGGCCGATAACCGACTTGGCTAAGACCTCGCTCTGAAAAGAGCGGTTGGTGCTACCGTACCCCCTAATATTTACAAGTCTCCCTTCAGCACGTCAAATATTGACCGGTTACCGGCCCCGGCGATGTGGACGCAGCAGACCCCGCACAATATTTTCTTGCAACTGCAGTCTTAGGTAAAAAAAAAAGAGATTGCACGTACTAATGAGAGCAGAACAAACAGTTTTGAGCAAATTGATAAATTCGATTTTAAGCGCTTATGCTGCAATTAACATCGATCTGTGAAGGCACGGGGCCATCGGTGCTTTTATGAAGAAAATCAGAGAAAATTAAACAAGTATTCAGTCAAATTGCCTTCCGGTCACTGAATTTTGGCATCAATTAACTCCCGGACAAATGTTACAAAAATAAAAGTTCTGGCTATTCATATAGATACAGTGAAAAACGTTTAACACGAAAACGCTTAACATGAAAAATTGGTTAACACGAAATCCTAGTGCGCTGCCGACAAAACACTATGTAATTTCATACATTTTTTTTCTTTTAACCCGAAACAAATACCATTTAACACGAAAAGATTTCAGTTCCCGGACGAACAAAATATATCTGTTTGCTGCAGTCACATTGTCACGCAGATTTTTTGACTTTTTTTTTTGTTAGATGGAACAAAATAAACAATGGCTGCCACTGTTGCTAGGGTTTCGCTTGTCTTTGAGTAGATAAAGGCACCGCCATTGTCAAAAAATTTCAGTTAGTTCTCGAATTCGGTGAATTTTGTGTCTTTTTTTTTTGTAATTTTAATACATAAACTTATTTTTTTACGTGTACAACGGCAGAAATATCGGGACGAAAACAAATTGCTATCATCGTAACTCGAAATTCTTTTAACGCGAAAAATATTTCGGTCCCCTCAGTTTCGTGTTAAACGTTTTTCACTGTAGTTAATATTCCAAGTTTAAAGAAAATCATTGGTGCCATTTTAGAAAAAAATCGCAAAAAAACTGAAAAATTTCATGCAGCAAAGAGTTACTTCCGGTTGACCGATTTATATTAAAACCTTATTGTCGGGTTAGATGTATCTGTTAGATGGCTGATCGGCCAGGGGGTATCAAAGGAAAACACCAAAAATGTTTTGAGTGTTTTTATTAATAACCCGACGTTTCGGCAAACATTGTTTACCTTCTCCAGGGGCTATCTTAGAATGGGAAAATTTTGTATGTCTTATCCGACATGTTCCATTAAACATGTTCAAGTTTAAATTTTCTACGATTTTCGCTTTGTGAGTTATGCTGAACACACACACACACACACACCAAAGCACTAGTAGAGATACAGAGAACTCAAAACAAGTATTTCCGGTGAAAATTCGATTTCGAAATCTGAGACGATCGAATAGTTTCTCTTACCAACAGTAAGAGATAGTGAAAAAGAGAGATAATGAATATCTCCTGCTCTTCAAGATACAGTGATTTTCTGTAAAAGTAGATGGAATATAAGAGATATGTAGAACATTATGGGGGCAGAAGATAACAGGAAAGTTAACTTAGAGGAAGTAGCTCTTGATAAATCAAGAACTCCGTGTGTTTTTTTTTTAATAATTGAAGTAGAGGGAAAAAGTGAAGAGATGCAGTGAGGACGAGATAAAATGAGAGGGGCAGAAAGGACGAGAGGCAGTATGGAGAGAGAGACAATAGGACCATACATTTCACGTTAATGTTCCTTAGTCATGTCAACATCCTAGTGCCTACTACGTTATGTGTCTGTCTGTATCTACTAAAATAACCTGGTGACGACAAATCTGTCTCAGATATTTTTATTATTTATTTATTTTTCCCTCACCATTGCTTTCAATCATCATAGAGAAAACTTAATGTCAGAATGCGTTTTCGCTACTTACATACAACTTGTTATATATTCATATTTGGATTTATTTGTTAGAAATAAAATAATAATGATAATAAAAATTAATAAGGGAAGGGATTAGCTCAGTGGCTGGCGCACTGGACTCCCACGCGGAGTACCACTCACACCACTTTCTCTTACTTTAATTAATATAACTAAATCTAGAAATTCCCTTTATAATTGCAACGTTATAATGTTCAGCTATGCTGGCCATAAAAATAGTGGTAAGGGATTTTACTTGGATACCTAAGCGGCCTTGTGAAGCGCTGTATGTCAAAACTAACAATGCTTGTGCCATTTGACAGACCTCCCCTCCAATACCCCTCTAAAATCAATTTTTTTCAGAACAATATTTCAAATAAAAGTGATACATTTCTATCTATGAAGCAAGCATTCCAAGTTTAAAGGAAATTAAATTAAACAAACACACACACACCACCACACACACAGACCATTCGCTGAAAACATTGTTTTCATGTATTTCCGGTGAGAGCTTAATTTCGAAAATCTGGAACGATCGCAATAGTTCCTCTTACTAGAAGGAATAAGAGAAAGTAAAAATAGACCTTCTAAGTTTGTTAATAAAATTGTTTACCAACCTCCATTCTTTGATAAATTTATTGATTGATTGATCTGATTGATCTAGATTGTTTAAATTATTATTGATAGATTTGTAAATAGGTTATTAGGAAAAAATAAAAATCAGGCAAATATTGTTTGAGTAATAAATTTTATGAATTACAATAAAAAAGATAACAACTTCAGTTAATTGTTTTAATATTTGTTTGATCACGGTTTAATAGCTATTTGTTTGACAAGTGAGAGAAATAGAACTTTTTACAACTGGACTTCAGACAGCGAGGGCATCAAACTGGCCCAGAGTTGTAATTCAATACACGCTACACCATTTAAATATTAGATTTTTTCTGCAAAATTAGATATTAATTTATAAGAATACCAAATATGTGAAAAGGTGCAAATACTGGGAATATTCACCTTTCTCTCTATAACCTGTTCCGTTTGGTATAACCTCAAATCCGCTAGATATCGGGCTAATTACAGTTGAATAATGCTATTTTTACATACGGGTGAGAGAAAGTAGTTTGCAACTCACTAGTGAGAAAAAGTAAAACTTTAGCCACTGATTTTTAGTGGAATAATTATAACATTATTCAACGATTGCAGAAAAAATCTTTTCTTAATAATAAAAAGAGAAACTTAATAAAATTTAGGTAACCTATATATATATATATATATATATATATTACGAGGTGTGATTATTACATCATCATTAAATTACATCATTAAAAATAAACAAAATTATCCCTACGTGCATATTAATTAATTTATTGCAACAGTTAACGATAAAAACTCCCCCTTCATTATACACATTAATCTTTGTATGCAAAGCAAGCAAACATATATATCGTACTAAATTAATAATTAAGACTTTCAAAGAAAAAATGTTATGAAATTACTATGTCAATTGTCTGTATTTAAAAAAACAAAAGAAAAACAATTCGCTCTCTAATTAAAGCGAACTAAAAAAAAAAAGTTATAACTGCATAAACTATCATTGGACATATATAATTTTTACTTATAATGTTTTATTAAGTTTTCAATATTTTTCTGAGGAAGCGATGACCTTCCAGTTCCATAGAGTTTCTCTAAAGCCAGTTTTCTCGGGAAAAATATTTCCATGAAAAGTATTTGCGGTTGTTATACCAATTTTAATGAAACCTATTGCTATATAAATGTCTTTTCGTTTTTGATAAATTATGCTCATATACATATAGAAATCAGTCGCTGATAATATTTTTCTTTTTATATTCAGTGAACCTCAAACATGTATTTCCGGAGAAAACTCAATTTCGAAAATCTGGCCCAATCGCAATACTTGCTCTTAGTAGGAGTGGAAATAAAAAATAAAAAAATTAAATATGCAATTGATATAATATATAAAAGAAATTAACAGTAGTATTATTATTGTAGTACGATATGGTGTGGCCGGTGAGTGGCACCCACGTACAGAACGGTATCTGGACGCTCTAAAAGTTCTATATTTAATCTAGAATGACGGTAGATCTCGTTGTGTTTGAAGGAAGGGGGGCCCAACTAAAAAAAAGGAAAAAAAAAACTGGAATTTTTCCAATATAAACATCGGGTCTAGTTTTCACAAAAAAATAAAATCCGATGTGTGAAACACTCACACGATTTTCTCCAACTTCAAATTATTACTATTATAATTAATATATTTTCTTTTTTTAGAACATGGTATTTTTATTGAATATTGTACTTAACATTACTTATCAATATAATTGGAAATGGCGGGGGTAGCGGGTTTAACATTTTTACTTTCTCTTTCACTCTAGTAAGGGGAAGTATTGCGCGAACGAGTCAAATTTTTGAAATTGAGATTTTCACCGGAAATACATATTTTAGGATGCCCTGATTACAAATAGTTTGTATGTGTGTGTGTGTGTGTGATAATAGAATATCTCAAACACGAAAATTCGCAGCAGCTCAAACTTGGTAATCCGTTTAGGCACTACCACCGCATCTGACACCAAGATTTCAGTCGAAATCTATCAATCGGAAGTTCCACTCTACTAAATGTTTTTTCTTCTTTTTTTCGTGATTGTCTCGATAACTGCTCAAACCTGGTATACTATCTACACACCACAAATACTACCTCACATTTATTTGAAATATTTTCTCGGGAAAATTTATTTTTTAGGGGTAGTGGGGGAACTTACGTTATTTATGCTTTCCTCTTAAGTAACAATTCAGTATAATATAAGGTCTTACTTACTGCATAAAATTAATACGTATTATACATTGATAGAATTTCAAATTTAAAGAAAATTGGTAAACCGGAAGTGCAACTTTATGAATAGGTTCGTCTGGTATTTTATCCGTTGTAGTCGAATGCATGTTCATTTTGTTACTGACCGGTTTCGGATTTTCATCCATCGTCAGAGCAAATTCAACAAGTTCGTGTAGAGAGTTCACTTCAACGTAATGTTTCTGTTACACTCACACTTGTTGCTTTGTTGGTTGCATACATGTGGGGAGGTTATAAGGTTATGTTACTATGTGTGCGTGTGTTTAATGACAAAATGAAATTATTAGAAATTATGATTACATATTAGAAAATATTGTCTAATAAATAGCAATTTTTGAAGGATACTTTATAACTAAATTTTAATAGTGTTGTTAGGTATGCTCAGTGTTTTATCAAGTCATATAATTAGAGGGGGACGATGAGAAATTTCAGGAGCAGCTTGTACAAGTGATAAATAAATGTGAAATACAAGCGGGTTAATACAAGAAATTATGTAAGTAAATTGATATGTAACAAAGTTGGCAGCAAACGGCAAATTGGAGATGATATTATAATAAACAATAGAGGAAATCAAATATAATCCTTTTTTATTTATAACGCTTATTTTTAAATGATATCATTTGATGTGATTCAGCATGATAAGTATTGGAAGTTCAAACGGAATGGAGGGCTGTCAGGGGGAAAAGTATAGGCAAGAGATTGTACAAATGGATTAGAGCACTTTGAGATATTTTGTCTTGGTAAGCTGTTGTACAAAAGAGATGTTAAGATAGTTATGGAGGGTGAAGTTTGTGACATGTTACTATCAGCGTCAACTATTTGTCGAAGCAGTTTGGGCTGGAAGTCTGAATAGTATGCAAGTTTGTAGGTTTGGCTGAACCCCACAGATCCAGTCCGTAAGTAAACATTGGTTTGTTTGAAACTTTTTCCGAGAAAATTCACTTAATGGGGGGTTGTGAGGAAGGGGGTTATGTTATCTCAAAAAGTCTCAATAAAGTTTAGATTTCTCCCATTCATGTATTTTGAAAAGCCAACTAAACATCTATAGCAAGAATTATTATGTTTGAAGAGAATTAGTCAATTATAACTATGTAAATAGCAGTTAGAGAAAGTCGTGTGAGTGTTTCACGCTAGTTTTCTTTTTTTAACTTACGTATTATATTTTCTTTCGTCTTTTGCAGATAACTACAGACAAAAACTCGCAGATTCAAACAGGAATTATTGATTCCTCCCCACAGTTACTGGATAGAATACCAGAACAACTTATGCGTTTAATATGGAAATATGAAATCTCTAAATGCACTTAGGCAGTTGTATTTGAGTTTAGGAGCTTTAAGGTTAATGCAATCACACATTCTCGCAACATTCTTTCGCTCCCACACTCTCGCTCTTACTACGTACTACTAAACACAACGTATTCAGTCCAATTTGCATTATTAAGAGAGATGAATGAATCATAAACAATGCCCCTCCTTTTCAGATATTTTATCCTCATTTCTGCTACAGTTACAGTTTGACCAAACATATTGTATGGATTTTCTCGAGAATAGACTAATCAATAATTTTAAATCAGTTTCGAATATTCCTAAATTTCCAGATTACAACAATTTGTTTGTAAATAAATGATTCCACTTACTCCTCCTAAATATCTGTTCTTTAAATCTGAAAATGTTTATTAAGCAGCCCTAATGAAAGTGCAGAAATGTTGAGGACCCATGTTACAGGTAGTACTAGAAATGATTATATTGCAGTCTAGAAGACTGTGCCAACAACATTGAACAAACACCCAATAACATCTGAAATCTGACGTTATTTATTCATGTGAACCAACCCCCTTTCAACTGCTTTAAAACTGCAGAAGAAGCCAACAGATTTATGTTTGTGATGTTAAGATTCCTTGTTTGTGGAAAGTCACTGACTGATGGCCGTTTACAAGAAAATTTAAAAAAAAAATCTCATCAACTAATTCAATAAAGTCGCATTTCTGGTTAACTGATTTTCTTCAAATTTGGAATTCTATCAATATTTCTAATGTGTATTGGGTAGAAAAACTACATATTATACTGAGGTGGTACTTTAGTGGAAAGCTTAACTCTACAGTTTCCTCAGAATTCGCAAAAAATCAATTTTCCCGGGAAAATGTTTCAAACAGAAAGTGCTAAGTATTTATGACTGTAGATGGTTACGAAGTTTAAAGAAAACCTTGGGGCCATTTTCGAGAAAATCCTAAAAAAAAAAAAAAAAAAAACAGCTAGCTAAGTCGCACTGCCGGTTGATGGATTTTTCCCGAAATCTTCGGTACTTAAACCTCGGAATACAAAGTTTGAGCTTCCTGTGACTTTTTGTTTTAGAGATATTGTATTAACACACACACACACACACATGTACATCCGATTAGAACTCTATTTGAAAAATCTTTCACGTCCGCATGCATCATCTTGCTAGGAATAAGAGAGAAAGTAAAAAAAAAAATAAAAATGAAAAACACTTGAGTTGTCGAGTTGAGGCCGCATTAGGGCACATTTTATTATTAATAAAAATAATAATGGACGTTCCGCTCATACTGCAATGAGCTTCTTCAGTGTTGTTTCACCCTGAATTGCGTCTCACAATTACTAGATATTTTGGCAGGCCACGGACTCAGTCTCAACCCAGAAACTTGAGTGTTTTCCATGAGAATGGCCGCAGAAGTCTAAAAGATAAAGAAGAAAAATTATTTAGGAAAATCGCACTCCCGCTTGATGTTGACCAAAATCTTACTGTCAGAACCTAAAGGAATATCAAAATTTAGGCTTGCTGAGATTTTTCGTTTTGTGAGATACTGTGCTTAGATTCACATTGAAAACGTGTTTATCGTACTCAGGGGACCTCCATGTATTTTCGGTGAAAACTCAATTGGGAAAATTTCAGCATTTGTAGAAATCCTTACAAACATATATACCTACTTGTATTTGGCGGTAAATGATATACACAACAAGCTGTCGCAATAATGGAATATTTCGTTTAAATTAGTTAAGAACTGATTTATTTAACACTTTAGTGATTTATTGGGAAGAAAAGAGAGAAACAGACTTGAGAGCTAGGAGACCATAAAACTGTAGGACATTAAAATACAAAAACATTAGATAACACGCTTCCTCCATTTAACAGAATTTTTTTTTCCTTCATTTATTTATTTCCACACATGCCAGATATCTAATTTTAAACATTCTTTGAATGGTGGTCAGTGGAAGTGTATATTGCATGATGATAAATTTTCGAATTTGAGTTTAAATTTATTAACCGGAAATATCACTTTACTGATCGGGGTTTTCATAATTTTTAAAGTGATGTTTCCGGTCATTACATTTTGAGCGAAACATTCGAATCGGATTCCCTGGTGTTTTAAAAAAAATCTGGCGTGAACCACTCACAAGTCTTTCACTTACTGTTATAAGTTGCACAGTTATAAATGACAAATTCTCTTCAAACATCCAATTATCTTCTTATATGTGTAGCTGTCTTTAATGTTATATCTGGGGGGGAATTTAAATTTAATAAAACGACTTTTTGTGGAAAGCTTAACCGTTAGACCGCCCCCCCACACCTAAAAACTCCCAAAAATGAACTTTCTCGGAAAAAGTTTGAATTAAAAGTAATGTGTGTGTATCGATAGTTGGTATAACAAATTTAATGAAATCCGTCGGGTGTTTTTATGGAGAAAATCGCAGAAAACTTCAGTAAACATGCTCAACCGGTCATTCGAGTATTTTCGAGCTCTGATTCTGGCCTGGAATACCCTAATTATTATTATTCCATTTGTAATTTAATTATTATTATAATTTCTAATTATCAGAGGCATTTTCCGTGGTAGCCTGCTTCATTTTGTGGTCATCGACCGGTTTCGAGCGTTCGCCCATCTTCAGGATGCGTTTTTCAGACAGTGTGCCAACACAGACTCGTACAGAGACTTAGTTCACACAACTCTGTTTGTTTAGTGTTTTAGTAACTCTTAGTGTAGTGTGGAACTAAGTCTCTGTACGAGTCTGTGTGGCACACTGTCTGAAAAACGCATCCTGAAGATGGGCGAACGCCCGAAAACCGGTCGATGACCACAAAATGAAGACAGCTACACGGAAAATGTCTCTGATGCTTTCCAGCTCTGCGGAACCAACCACCACAACAAATTCTAATTATTATTATTTAAATGAAGCAATCGTATAATAAACAAAATTAACACTTAAGAGGAAAACATAATCCCACCCCACCACAAAAGCCGCCTTAAAAAAATTTTCTCCGAGAAATATTTCAAATAAAAGTTGTAGCTTTTAGTATGCGTAGTTCATTACAAAGTTTAAAGAAAATCGTTACAGCCATTTTCGACAAAATCGCAAAAAAGTGAAAAATCTATTGAGTAAAGTGGTACTTCCGGTTGAGGAATTTTCAAAGATAATTAACTATTGGATCCCACAGCGATATCTAAATGGAATGTCAAGTTTGAACTTGCTGCAATTTTTCGTTTTTGGACTATGCTGTTTAACATACACACACACACACACACACACACACACACGCACACACACACACACACACATATCATTCGGTAAAATCATATTTTTTCAATCTCAGGGGATCTAAAGGGAGGAACGTACACAACTTACCAACCCAGCCAGGTAGAGAAGTGATTACTTTGCGGTCCAGAAGAGCACGGCGTCAATAGCACTGAACCAACATAACATACAATATTTGAAATTTAACGCCACAAATTCCGCATAACTATCTAAAATCAATTTTTGGGGGGAAAATGTTTCAAATAAAAGTGTCAGGTTTATATCTGTGTTCAGTGCATTCCAACTATAAAGGAAATCGTTAGAGACGTTTTGAAATAACATTCAAAAAACCTATTCTGTAAAGTCACCGTTCCGGTTAATAGGGTTTCTTCATATTTGACATTCTACCCATGCTACTACTGTTTATTAATATTAAATAGGGGTATAAACGATATATTTAATTGGTACTTTAGACAAAAGCTTAGTGCTACAGTTACCCCCCCCCCCCCACAACTCCAACAAAAAATCTAATTTATCGGAAAAACGTTACAAATAAAAGTGATAGGAATTCATATGTGTAGGTAATCTACGAAATTTAAAGAAAATTGTTGGTGCTGTTGGTGGGGGAGAAAACCGGCGAAAAACTGAAAAGAAAAAATTCTTTAAATTAGCACTTCCGGTTGATGGTTTCGAAACATTGGTGTACAGATGCGGTGGTAGTATCTGAATGGAATACCAAGTTCGAGTTTACGGCGTTTTGTAGTTCTTGAGATATTGTGTTCACTCACACTACAGACACAGACTATACACTAAAAACATTTTTCTCGTATTCAGAGAGCCTCAAAAACATGTATTTCAGATGAAACCTCAATTTTGTAAAATATGGATGTAAAAAGCAGGGAAAATTATAATTCCACTTTACTTAATGAAGGCAACATATTGAACATAATTTTTATGGGCCGGGGACAACACCTATGTGGAATTCAATGCTAAAAAGCTTGACAGTTCAGACCGGAACACCCTCTCCTGCTGTCGGCCCAGGGGACAAGGAAATGCAAATGTGAGTTTTTTAATTAATTTAAAAAACTCCATCTACCTGTCACTGATATAATATAACCGTGGGTAAATTTAATTTTTAATGCAAATATTAAACAAAAATAATAAATAATAAGATATCAAGTTTACAGTAAAAAACATCATTAATTATCAAATAAACCACATTATGGAAAAATAATTTCTTTGCAATATAAACATCGATTTGTACCATATTCGAAATTTGATTACCACAGTTAATAACTCGTAGCCAATCAGTTTTTCTTGAACTAATTTCTCTTCTCATCTAATTATAACCACAGAACTTTCTCATTTTCTAATTACTGTTAGATTTATTGTAATATTATATAGTAATGTCTCTTAGTTACTGTAAGAGAACCGAGGCCGTTATATACAGGGTGATGCCTGAGGTATTGATAGAGAGGCCTCTTGGCAATTAATCCACGGTATTCCAGACCGAAATTTTTTCTTTCAAGGTCTGTGCTGAGGAAAACTTCAGAATGGCTCCTAGAAATAGGGAAATTCACAACTTTTCAGGCAGATAGGCTGCACTGAAGGCCCTGCCGCCTTCAGAAACACCTTATCCTGGTCTGGGAGTGCAAAGAATCCCTGACACAACTTTCCCGACACAATTAAGTCCGGCTGGAATGGATGTCGGGATATAGGGGAACATAGATAATGAAACAGCCTAGCTAGGAACTGGTCAGGAATGCGGGACGAATATAATAATTCCGTTCTGTGGTCCAGAACCTGTCCTAGAAGGAATCAAAAGGTCAATGCGTGTATCCCTCAGAGACTGGTTCCGGAGAAAGCACAACATAATCTAGAAATTAAGTCCAGGTGCTAAACACAAAGAGATGATTAAGTCGAAGCTGTGTAAATATAAAAACAAAGAGGTCCTTTGCTTAGGAAGAAACCAGATTAATCTGGTGACAGTCCTTTTCATGGAGCTCGGCAGGTTCAAGAAACATCTACACAAGCTGGGGATAATTATCTCAGAACCTTTGTGTACATTATATCAGGAGGAGGAGAAAAACGGCTTCGCACTTGTTGTTTGTTTGTGTTACAGTCGTCAAATTGCGCTATGAGATTTTTGGCACACTGAGATCAGAAGAGATTATAGCGCAAAAAGAACTGGTTGGGAAAGCCCTGAACTTCTTGAAGAGGGGTCACACAAGTCTGTATCTAATTCACAATTTAATAAATTATTAACTTGTGTTAGCTGTCTAATATAGTGTATAGTGTTGGCTATTGTTACATTCAGTGTTTTATACATATTTATTAAATGTGTTTTAATTTCAGTTTCAATAGATCAGTACTACGAGGGGAGGGATTAGCTAAGTGGTTAGCGCATTGGACTCCCACGCGGAGGTGCCGGGTTCGAGTCCAGTGCTACCCTTAGATTTTTTCTTCTTAGGAGCCTCTATAGCTCACTGTTCGGTGATGGACAGTATCGACTGTAGCGAGAGAACACTGTCCGGACGCTCCGAAGGCTCCGGGCGCTAATGACATAGACGCACCTTAAATTAAAAAAACAAAAAACAAAAAAAATAGATCAGTACTGTTGACACTGCCATCCATTAACACAATCATTATCATTAACATTATATTTACAACATGAACTCTCCCACTCTTTAAACCAAAATAGTTTCCGTCCGATAATCGCTTTCGTTAGAATATATAAATAACAATATGGAGGAAGATTTAGAGATGTATAAATAGAATTAAAATGCAGTTTCAAAATGTTTACATTTACAAAGGAACCAGTCAATTAATCGACATTATTGACTATGAATCGTCAGTTAGTCAATTAATAGTCAATAATTGCATTAAAGTGCGATTCGATAATTTTGTTTTTTCTGTTTTTTGCTGTTTTTGTTTTTGTTCTGTTTTGATTTGAAAAACGTCTCCAAGGACTTTCTCTAAACTTGGTATACTATCTCTCTAGATAAGTACATAGATCTATATCTTACTTTTATTTGAAACATGGGAGAATTTGTGTTTTAGAACCGTTACACGCTTTGTTCTAAACTACCCACGTCACACTATAGAGCTATGGTTTTACCATCTATCTAATATTAGTATACATGAGAAGGAAGCGTTGCTAGAATTCCAAATTTGAAGAAAATCGTTTAGCCGGAAGTGCGACTTTACAGGGTTTTCAGATATGTTTCTGGATTTTTTTTTCAAAAACCGCACTATATCGTTTAAATTTTTAAACTTGGAATACTGACTTCACCGGGATAAACGTACTTGAAAAATGTTTCGAAAAAATCTATTTTCGTAGTTCTGCCGAACTTATGGCATTAAATGATTAGTTTACTCAACATTTAGCTGAGCTTGCGTTAAATAATAATAATGGAGTTAATTAAAAATAAAGTGATACATACTTGTGTATATAAATCTGATTCGTATGGGCTGTTCTTTCTCAACACTGTTCGCTATAAATACTTGCTTTTATTGAAATACTCAATTTTGAAAATTTATTACACTCTCAATACTTCCTCTTACAGCAGTAAGAAAAAATAGCAAAGTTTCTATCCAAGCTCTGAACTCAATTTAAGAAAGTCCTTTCTTCTTTATTAATAAAATATACAATATTACAATAGATTGTTTGACCTTGTCAAAAGTTTGCAAGTTAATTATTTTTCCCTAAAAGTTCTTCAAAAGATATAGAAAATATTTTCTGGGAAAGTTTAGCCACAGAGAGGTGGTTTCATTTTTGGAGAGTTCACTCCAACGGGGGAATTCACTCCAAATCTATATATATAAAAATTATTTATTTAAAACACGACGTAACAAAATGATAATTTTTTTTCTTCTGAAAATCATAAAAAATAACGTGGTGTGAAACACTCACCCTTTCTCTTACTGCAATTTAATAGATTTGATTTATCATTTATTATTTATTTATACGGTTATTATCTAGCTATAAATCGTGTCCGATTTTCGAAATTGGGTTTTCACCGGAAACATACGTTTTGAGGTACTCCGAGAATCCAAAACAGTGGATTCTAAGAAAATGGTCTATAAGCGTGTGTGAAACAATATCTCAATAACGATAAGTTGCAGGAAGTTCAAACTTGGTATTCCGTTTTGGCACTGCCAACGCATCAGCACGAACATTTCGAACAAATTCGATCAACCAGGAGTGCCAGTTACTGAATTTTTTTTTCAGTTTCTTTTTTTTGTAATTTTCACGAAAATTGCTCCAACTATTTTCATTAAACTTGTAATAACAAACATCTACAATTTTTATATCATTTAAATAATATTAATTAGAATAAAATGTGTTGCCGAATCCCGAGTTTGAAGTAAATCGGATAAACAGAAGTGCGTTTTTACTGAAATGTATTTTTCAGTTTCCCGCTATTTTCTCTAAAACGGCTCTAATGCTTTTCTTTAAACTATAAATATTACCTACACATATAAAGCGCTACCATTAATATTTCAAACATTTCTCCGCGGAAATTCATTTAAGGGGCCTTTTGGTGGAAGGGTAGTGATATGTTTATCTCTAAAGTGATATCATAGTTGATTATACAATTCTATTCTAATTATACCATTCTATTCTAATTAATTAGAATTAAATGTGTTGCCGAAATTCCGAATTGGAAGAAAATCGGTTAAGCGGAAGTGCGATTTTAATGAATAGATTTTTCAGTTTTTTAGGTTTCCTCCATAAAAATGCCGACGCTTTTAAACGCTAATAAGAACTGTGTGAAGAAAATTTGCCATTTCGCAGTAAGAGAAAGTCGTGTGAGTGTTTCACACCGCACTTTCTTTGAAAACGAAATATTGTTACCGTTAATGAAGATATCTAAATCAAATAATTCCCAATAACCGTAATTATTATAATAATCATCATTATTAATCAAGATTATTATAATCATTATTATTAATCAAGATTATCATAATAACGCACCAATAATATTAATGTCAAATACTGAATATATATACAATATTAACTAACCAAAGTTTTCAATTATTATAGGAAAAGAGAAAACAAAGGATTGCTATATTCTTTATTAATTCCCATCGATGGAACTTCCAATTATCCAATCAGTTATATAACTGGCAATTTAGTTAACAACCTTTTCCGGATATTTGTCTCATATCTATGTAAACATATAAGCAAACAATGCTGTATTCTATGAAATTAATAATGATTAAAAAATTCACCTGGGAAAAGTGGAATTGTTGAAATTCTGGAAAATTGAATTTTCACCTAGGAAATACACCTAGGTTTTGAAGTATCTCCGATCAAGAAATAACTGTTCTTTTTTTTTTTTACTTTCTCTTTTACTCCTAGTAAGAGGAAGTATTGTAATCTGGTCAAATTTTCGATATCGAGTTTTTGCCGGAAATATCCGTTTTGAGGTCCCATGAGTCCAAAAAAGTGGTTTTGGTCTGGTGTGTGGTGTGTAACTTTTTTTTTTTTAAAACTCTTTATTTCCATCATGCTGCCCCCCGCTTAAGAGAGCTCTACATGAAATTTAGAAATTATTATACAATTTAATTGTACATAATCCAGCTTTCATTGAATTTAACATATTTACGGACACATTTAAATTGTTGAAGTTATATTATTAGTAAACTAAATATACTCGTATTATATAATGCATAAATCAATACAGGATATATTATTGCCGAAGTACAAATACTCAATTAATATAAAGGGAATCATTTAGAAGCAATTATAATTACTATAATTACAGCTGATCATATACAAAATTAATAATCTTTTCGACAAACATTTTAAAATGTAAGAAAAATCGTGGCTGAATTGATATAAATTTCTTAGGGGCCAATGCTCGCTCTGAGTCACCACCTGCTGCATGAGTGACAGCCTCGTGGGACACACACACTTGTGTATGTGTGTGTGTGTGTGTATGTATGTATGTATGTATGTGAACAGCATAGCTCAAAAATCAAAAATCGCAGAAAGTTGATATTCCGTTTAGGTCCCACCATGGGATCCAATAGTAGTTCATCTGTCAAAATTCCTCAACCGGAAGAACCACTTTACTGAATGGTTTTACTTTCTTGCAATTTTCTCAAAATTCGCTCCGACCATTTTCTTCAAACTTGGTTTATCAACTACATATACAAAAATCTTCAACTTTTATTTGAAACATTTCTCTGGAAAATTTATTTAAGGGCACTTTGGTGGCGGGGTGGGGTTTTTTTGTTCTCTGAGGTGCTAAAGTGTTATAGGCACTCTAAGCAGTCCCAAAAGAATAAAGCTTTTCCCATATAAGGCAGTGATTAGATCAAGTTACTACACATACTTCTGTCCTTCCTGAAGCCTGGTGGCCTATCGATCCAGCTTTGCCAGTAATACAGAATAAATTTCTGAGATTGGTTACAATCCTCACCCCTGAATAACCGAACCCTTGACCTTCACGTTTCCATGAACACTAAGTACGTTGAAGAAAGTATCAAAATCGCCGACAGTAAAGTTTTCTGATACTTTCAATTTATGCACCAATTATAAGTAATTCTGTGGTCCACGGTATCTAGAATTGTCACAATTCACTGAAACATTTTCAGGTTCCTGGTTCCTAGCTGATTAGCGCATGCGTTTTTTTTTAACTGTGTCATCTTTATTACTTGTACTCTGTATCAATCCAGATTTCTTAAACGACGGACTGAAACCTACCTGCGGTATACATTTGATGTGGAAAATTGACTTAGTGATAGGCGATAACTACAAAAAGTCAACGGTTACTTTTGATTTCCTCTCACTCAATTTGCCAATATTTACCAATTCCTGCAAGCCCTAAAGTTGTTAATTGTTTGAAATGCACTAAAAGTGTTGCTCGTGTTATTATGCTAATGATACCTGTCAAGATGTAATTTCCATTAAGAGGTTTTACCGTAATCTCGACAAAAAAAAAATCACACATATGTATATAAAGAATTTCCTAGACATAGGATGACGAATGTAACTTGTAGTTACCAAGTCCAAACATGGATTTAATTAATAAATATTACCTACAAAACAGGTACCAATTAGAAACAAAAGACGAATGAACAATTTAAATTCCAAAAAAGGAAATGGGAAGGGACTAGACGTACTAAACCAAAACCTACAATACATCTGATAAAGATTACTAAAAAAACTACCTACATACCAAGACATACTTTAATAATAATTATCACCTTTTATATTAGGCTTTAACTTATTTATTTATTTTTTAAATAAAGATAAGGATAACTTATTGAGTGGAACATCTGTCCATCAGACATAAGGGCAATTTCTTTTGATCATACTAAATATGGTAGAGGTTAGTGTTTTGAACGATAGATAGCACGACAGATAGAGAAGACAGCTGGTCAATCGTTTAATAATACCGTTTTAGGGATAATGGCGCCATTTTCATGTTATTTAGTAAATAAATACTTTTACACATATAAATATGCAGGGTCTTTCTCGTATATCCTCTTATTCCTAGAAAAAAAAAGTATCGCAATCGTGTCCAAATTTTCACCGGAAATACTTGTTTTGAGGCCCCCTGAGTATGAAACAAAATGTTTTTAGAGAATGGTCCGTTTGTCAGTGTGAACAAAATATCTCAAAAAAGAAAATTAGTAAGAAGCTCAAACTTGGTATTCCGTTGAGGTACTCCCATCGCATCTGGTACGAAGATTGCGGGCCAAAATCCATCAACTGCAAATGTGAGTTTACTATTTTCTGCCAGTTTTTTTTTCTTCAGTTTTGCGCTTGTCCGTGGGCGGCGCCCAACTAAACTTGGCGAACTTGCAATTTTAAAAAAAAATTGCTAATTACGTTGTTTTAATTGGAGTAAGAGAAAGTCCTTTGTGTATTTTACACCATTTTTTTTTTTTTTTTTTTTTTAACTTTCTCTTATTCCTGGTAAGAGGATTGTTTTTTTCAGTTATGAGAGAAAGTATTGCGATGCCAAAAATTTCAAATTCAAAGTTTTTATGAGAAAAAAATATGTTTTTGAAACACTCATATGACTTTCTTTCTGCCATTAATATAATCATAAAAATTAAAAATTTTCTTTAAAGGTTTCCACGGTCATTTCCATAAGAAACAATTGAGTTTCCGGGTTGAGACTGCACCAGTGATTTGCTAGAAACCGACAATTTGCCTATATTGCAATGAGCTTCTTCAGCGACGTTACCCCTTGAATGATATGGAGCAATGAACCTTGGTAAGGCCACGTCTCTTTTCTACGATGGTTCATTGCTTCACTAGCTTTCAAGGAGTAACAACACTGAAGATGCTCCTGCAATATGGTCACTTTTGATTGACGGATTTTGCCCAAAATCTTCGTAGCTGTTGCGGTGGCTAATCTAAACGGATTGCCAAGTTTGAGCTTCCTGCAACTTTTCGTTAGCGAGATATTCTCTTAAAACTCGCACACACCACAGATACAGACCATTCACTAAAAACAATTTATTCGCATTCAGGGGACCACAGAACTTTATTTCTGGTGAAATCTTAATTTCGAAATCTGGCACGATCGCAATACTTCTAGAAGTAAGAGAAATTAAAAAAGATAACCTAGGATCTTACACAAAACGAAGACCTAGCCAAGAAGGCGAATCTTAGTTAGAATAGAATGAAACATATCTTCCTTGGCTTTAGAGTTACACATGGAGTGTAGTTTTATTTCTCTGTTTAGTCAGGGTGTAAAGTTTTGTTATAATAACGTGCCTCTCAATTTGAAGAGCCATCGAAGTTAAGTTAAGCGAATGTTTTTTGTCAGATAAAAAGTTCAATAACAAGATTGAGCTCTTCAAATAATAAGAATCGGCAAGATTGTTGAGCTGACCTCACACACTCCTCCCGAAAAGGCTAGCCAACTTTCACTAACAATTCAATGAGAACCGATTGCCACGAAGAAAAATCATCAAGAGACAAATTAAAGTCACAGTCATGTTTGAGGAATAGGAATTTCCAATGAGCAAACCATGCGGGTTTTGATTAATAATTTTAACTGCAGAAATTTTTGGACATCTGTTATCTGCACGGAGAGAACCTTTATAACATACTGAAAATGTAGTTTTAAGGTGAAAAGAAAAATTAAATCAACACCCGTTTCCATGTATAATATAAAGTCTGGAAGACCAAAACGTTTTTTAATTAAGAAGCGATGACCTTTTTCTACATTGTCGTAACGCTTTTAACACCAAACTTGACAAGCGAAGAACTGGATGGTGAGTGTGGCTAACAGAGCAGATCAGCTTAACTTGGCTGAGAGAGGGATCTGGTTCTGAGAAATAAAGTGCTCCAGATGCTGTAAATCTCCTATTTAGCAATGGATGCTTTCTCATGTAAGTGAACAACGGAAGAAAGATATTCGTATTCATTCATGACATCAATAGGGGAGCCTCCGTAAAACCCAGTCTGACGAGGCATTCCTTCCACCTTTTCTGAAAACTATAACCTTGGCTTTGTCTAGATTATCAGAAGACAAGACTTGATTAGACTTGTCAGAAGTTCCACTGCTACACATCTTACTGCAGTGAACAATATGATTCCAAGATATTTATGTTTCTTCGAAAACAGAGACGGCTGTCAATCAGGAGCCCACATCCTCGCGTACATGAGAATTTTGACCTTGTTTTTGGCTATCAACACACCTCCTTCTAGAAGTCTGGAAGATCGTCCAGGAATAAACAGAAAAGGGTGGTACTTAAAAGGCAACCCTGCCTTATACCACTAGAGATTTCAAAAAACTCAGAAATTGTATCACACCCACACACAGCAGATTCTGTTCTTATAAAAAAAAGGAGCTTTCAGGAAAGAATACAGTCAGGAGGAAAAAATGAGTTATAAATAAGGCTTAAGGCTTCGACTCTATCAATAGTGTCGAAGCCTTAAGGTCCACAAAAAAATAAAAAACTAGCTGACGCCTTCTTGTTGAGAAGGTTAAATTAATAACATTAGTAAGAGTGAATCAACAGTAGAGTAGCCTCTATGAAAACCTACTTGACTTTCACTTAATAGATCATTCTCGTGGGCAATGGATTCGATTCAGAGGAGCAAGGCTGAAAAAATCTTAGCTATTGCATCTAAACACGAAATATCTCGTTAATAACACCATTAATATCTCCTTTTTTAAATACAGAAAAATAATTAGTGTGCTGAACGAAGGTAGAATAGAATACGATCAAAAATAAAATTATCAAATTGGAGAAGTTTATCAGTAAAAGAGGAACGACTTAATAGGAGTAAAAGAAAATAAAAAACATTAATCCATTGATGAATACTGGTATTTCTTTGGTCATTCTCTCCATAAACATCTGTGACAGCCTTAATAATACACAGTTTGTTGCACCCGAATTTGACCAAGAATTTAATATCATACCCTACTTCAAATTTTACTGAATCCATGTTCGCAAATGCAAAGGATATTTTTTAAACGGACATAACACCATGCGTTAGTATAATATAGCAACCGCCATGGAGCGCTGTTTAAACAAATCTCAACATGTTTACTGTCATCTAAATTAATTATAAAATTACAACATTCAGTTTACGAATAATAACCACGTTCTGGAAACCTTTTAATAGTCCTCTGCGTTTCTGGCGAAATATTGAATTTCGTAAATTATTTAAACTGATTTGTTTAAGTATGGACTAATTATAGTCTAGGTTGTACATTTGTGAAGTTATGGCCCAGGAAAGTATCTGTTGTGGAGTAATAAGTATTACATCTGGGCTCCTGGTGAGACTACTTGTTGGATTTACTTGGAGCAGCATGTGTCCTTCACCGCCACCACTGCAACAGTTAATCACACAGTATTTTCAACTTTTTAAAACATGCTACAGCATCTTTGTTTTTTTATGACCATAATTAAAAAAATTATCCCAAAATGTTTTTTACTTTCTCCATCTTTCTTTCTAAAGGACATTAAAAATAAAATTTAATATCTTTGTAGATAAAAAATACTAAAATGCTATTGAAAGTATTTAATTTGGAATTTTTACGGTCACAAAACTTTCGAACAAGCTGCGGTGTTTTTTCTTGTGTGGATCTATGTTTTTTCTTGTTTTCACTCGCCGGACATCACCAGGACGATGTTACGGGTAGAGGAAACTGTATAATATATAGATTCTTGTATTTAGATTTCTCTGACGTATATACATATATATATACTATATTCTTGTACAAGTCGACAAAATAGGAAGTAACTTAGTTCTTTTTATAGTAGTGGATCTATAAATTAATTGATCCGAAAACATACAAAATGAAGACGAACAAAGTAGCAGAACCTGGATGAGAAGGGCGATACTGAGGGTGGAGTGGATTGTGCGGAGGGTGTGGGGGAGAACAGAGATCGAAAGAGTATGTAAGAAAGAATGATGGAGGTGGTGGGAACCAGCTATTTAAGGTGTCGTCGTATACTTTACTGGCGACAGTACTGACCTCTCACTAAGATTGCTGAACGTATGCAAGAATTTCATTATTTATTAGACACCTCTTAAAAAATTTGCATTTCCCTTTTTTAGGAAGGTTCTTTTTTATAACCCATTCAGGCTGGGCTAGTTTTAAGGTTATACTAATCACACTTATGCGGCTGATGTGCCAGTGTCTGTAAAAAGCTATATATTATGCTTCTTTTTTTTTTTAATAGTGTTCCGTCGCCAGCCCAGGGTGTCTTGTTTTATATATATATATATATATGTGCGTGTGTGTGTGTGTGTGTGAGAGAGAGAGAACAAGGTGTGACAAAACAAGACAAACAACAGCGAAATCTTTCTAACTAGATTTGTATATATCTTTTTTTATATCTGTTTCTCATTGTCTAATTTCCTGGTATTGTGGAATAGTTTACAATTAATAAAAAAAACCATTACACGATTGTGCTGTTTCTTCCATGTTTTATTTTTAACAAGCCCTATAGATTTTAATTCCGTTAAAAGTTTTGTGATGTACGTATTTTACATGTAACATAATTTATAGCTTGCCGAATACGTATTTTTTGGGGGAGGGGGATCTTGTTTTTGTTACTTACTTTACTAAAGAGGCTGTTGGAGGAAGAACTATTGTAATCGTGATAAATTTTTGATATCGAATTTCTACCGGAAATACATGTTTTGAGAACCCCTGACCATAAAAGAAAAGTAATTTTAAGAAAATAATCAGAAACTTAGAAAGTAATGCAGAAACTTCAAAATTGACATTCCGTTTGGCTGACACCATGATAATTCGACAGGAACTTATCTGTCAAAATTCCTCAACCGGAAATGCCACTTTACCGATTTTTCAGGTTTTTGCGATCTTCTCGAAAATGGCTCAAAATTTTCTTTGAACTTGGAATATTAACTACACAGAAAAGAAATACAACTTTTATTTGAAACATTTCTCTGAGAAAATTCATTTAGGGCAGCTTTTTGGCAGTGGGGCGGGATTACGTTTTCCTCTAAAGTGTTATTCCAATTATACGAGTCTATCCTCTAAATAATACTAATTAGAATTAAATATGCTGTCAATATCTGAGTTTGAGAAATTCGGTTGACAGGAAATGCAACTTAGCTGAACAGTTTTTTAGTTTATTCTGATTTTCTCCATAAAAATGCAGACAGTTTTAAACACTAATAAGAACTGTAAGTGTGAAGAAAATTTGCCATTTCGCAGTAAGAGAGAGTCGTGTGGGTGTTCCACACGGAATTTTTCGGATCTTGTTTTTGTTGTTAACATTTCCTTTTTACTTTCTTTTACAGCTGTACTCTGTACTGCCACTAAAATGTCTGTATGTATGTGATTTATGTAATGTAACAAAATAGTACAAAAAATAGAAATAAGAAGCTCAAATTTGATATATTCCATTGATTCCACCACCGTATAATTTATTGAGGGAGTGAGTCGGTTGCCTCCATGTGATGCTCCTGGATACTGCCTAGGCAGGAACTGAACGGCCGAATATTGCGTGAGGCCGCCTGAGGGCATAGAGAGTTGCCGTCTCTGGGAGTAGAATAACAGAAATACCCGATGTTTGAAGCTTCACTACCAGGATCGAGGGCATCAGGCCGATAATCCGTTACCCTTAAAAGTGTATTATCATAAGCAAAAGGAATGAAAGAGCCGGGTGGATCACAATGGAAAAGGCATCGCGAGGAAAACGGTTACAGAAATTTGGTACATGGAATGTAAGAGGGATTATGGGAAAGGAAGTAGAATTGATAAAAGTGTTTAAATTGAGTAACCGCGATTGGTTGGCGATAACTGAAACTAAAAAGAAGGAAAAGAGGATGACAATCATTGAAAACGACTTCATTCTTATTCACGCAGGAGTTGAAAGAACGAAACGGAAAGGGTTTTCTTCTACACAATAAACATGCTTCTAAATAAAAAGGTGGATCCTTAAGAGTTAAAGGTTAATGATGGTGGAATGGGATGATGGACACGAACAATTTGACACAATAGTCTCTTATGAACCAAATGAAGATGCTTTAGTGGAAGAAAAGGACAAATTTTTCTCAGAATTACAACCCTACTAGACGACTAAAGGAAAGTGGGACGAAGGAAATGTTTTAAATAAAAGTTGTAGCTCTTTGTATGTGTAATTGCTATACTAAGTTTAACGAAAATCGTCGGAGCCATTTTTGGGAAAATCGCAAAAAAGTAAAAAGAAAACAAGTAAAGTAATACTTCCGGTTGAGGAATTTTGAGAGATAACGTAGTGTCAGATACCACGGTGATACCTAAACGGATATTAAGTTTCAACTTTCTACGGTTTTTCGTTTTTGAGTATGCTGTTCCCATACATACATAAATACATACATACATACGCACACACACACACACACACACAGACCATTTGCTAAAAACCACTTTTTTCGTCTCAGGAGACCTCAAAATGGATTTTTCCGGTGAAAACTCGATATCGAAAATTTGGCACGATGATAATACTTCCTCTATTGAATACTATATAAATATAGTATTCATAGGTGATTTTGTTTGTCTGTGTGTGTGTGTCTGTGTGTGTGTGTGTGTGTGTGTGTCACCACTATTGTTTACAAAGTTGTTCAATTACCTGTGACAAGTATTTTTTCCTTGCATTTCCAAACTGCGTGTAGGTAGGTGGACATTATACGTTATTAATCTTACTCACTTTACTTAGACGTTCTGTTTTATATTTATTTATTGGTTTGTTTCTTTTACTTTTTTTTTTACGAAATATTTAACCTCTTCCAAAAAAAAAGGTCTTAACGAATATTTATCCTAAATTCTTGGTTTATTTATTTAGTTTATTTTTTTACTTTTTATTCTTGCTACATTTCATACAGACTACTCAAATAAAGCTGTCTTAATTTATAATGAACCTATGAACTTTTCAAGATAAATCCTCTCTCTCTCCGTGCCACCATGCCGCTCTCTCTCCATGCCACCATGCCGCTCTCTCTCCGTGCCACCATGCCGCACTATAAGATCATTAAATTTAAACACAAATTTATTATAACCAGGTAAATAAATAATTTTAACTACATATACAAGAGTGTATGATTTTATTCGTTTCTATATACATATATAGATATAATATTATGTGCACATTTATTTAATATATTTTAATTTTTGAAGTTTTTAATTCACTTATTACTTTCTGCATATTCCGGACATAAGCTTTGTTGTTTCATGCTACTTATAAACTATTAATTTAATGTTTAAACTGTAAATATATAAATATATATATATATTTCTTATGAACAATAATTATAGATAAATATTTATATAATTGTTTTTGTTTTCTTGTATTCTTCTTAGAGATGATATCCAATTATGTAAGACTATATATTAATGATTGTAGCAAATTTGAGGCGATATTATTCTCCTGATGAACTTCATTTTTAATTAGTACATGTACTTATTTTTCATGGAAACGTTTCAATTGATTTTTTAACTCTTCCACCATCAATCTCAGTTAGTGTTTTTGATAAATTTTTTATTTTGAAAAGTGGTTGCTTCCCAGGCAACTTGAAATTAGTTATTTCAAATCTTTACATTTTCCGAATAGTATGGAGACTTTTTACTTTAGGAGTGTCGGTAGCACGATGAATGTAGAATGGTGTTTGGCTGTTGTACGGCTAAAAAAATAAGGATAGATAATCATTTAATTTCCTTTTAAATTCCCGTAGAGCGCTCTGTTGACGGATCAACTTTCATAAAAATGTTTAAAATTTCAATTTTCTTCTTCCAGAGCTAAGATTTTCTTCTCAACATTTTAAATTTCAGTTTGTACCTAATAGTTTTTATAATTAAATACATAAATACCTGTTCTCTGCTTTGGTTTTCCTTTATCGTAGAGCTAAGTTTTGAAACGATTTATTGAAAGCGCTCTGTGTGCCGTAGAACTAGATTTAAAACTGACCGATTTATATAATGAGTTCTGGAACTCGTATTTATTGGTGTGATAAGACATGTTTGGAATTCCTTCAACGCGAACATATCCCGTCCCCCTGTTATATAATCGTTTCATAAAATGATATGGTACTTTAAAGAGAAAGCTCGACACACAATGAGTGACGAACGTTCTTCAATTTAATAATTTTTACACAAAATTACTCAAACATTTGGGTAAAGAAAGTACAAAAGTGCTCAAAAAATTGAGTTTAAAAAAGTACTTGAATACAAAATGTGCACAAATCAAATGTACTCAAACAGTTGAATACTTGAGCATACTTTCATTCAATTTGAACCAATTTTCATCCGGTTGACCTAATTTTGCTAAAAAACTTATTGTCGATCCCCCCTCCTAATGGCATTTAAATTAGTAGATTTGAAGTTTGAATTTTCTTTACTCTGCATTATGCTAACCACACACACACACACACACACACACACACACATACACACACACAGACCGCTCTAAAAACCACTTTTTAGATTCTAAAGATCTCAAAATTCTATATCGGAAATTTGACAGGATTGCAATATAATCTCTCTCTATCAGTAATGAGAGAAAGTAAAGAATTAATTAATAACTTAAATAATAACATTAAAATAATAACTAAAAGAAGTTAAATAATAACTTTAAAATAAACAATATGGGTGACTCTCTACACTAGAATTAGAAATAAGTGAATTTACATGTGAAATACGGCCACATCCATTACAATTTTGGAATTTTAAACAAATAGAGTAGAAGATAAACGAACAACATAAATAATGGCGGAAGGAAGGGGAGAAATAATTCAAGATTATGGAAAATAAATAAATGGTCTGTAACTAAAATATTAATGCATTTGTATTTTGTACGCGAGTTGTACAAACACAACTCACACTGTACTCAATACATCTTTATGTCACCTGTTGAACTTTTACCTTAACTTTATTATATATTTACTCGTATATATATTTTCTATTATATCTGGAAAATATATAATTACTTTACTTTTTATAATTTCATTTCGCTGTTAATTTTAATTTGGCAAATTGTGAATGAAATAAGTTCGAATGAATTTTTTTTTTTTTTTTTACTATCGGAAATATATGTTTTGAGGACCTTTAAGTTCGAAAATAATCTGTTGTAAAACACTCACACAACTTTCTCCGACAGCAGTTTATCAAATTTAACGGGTAAAGTTTACCAAATTTAATCTAATTCCTCGGTGTTTTTATGGAGAAAATCGCAAAAAACTGTAAAAACGCATTTCCGGTTTACTAATTTTCTGAAACTCGGAATTTTGGCAATCTCTTTATTTCTAATTAATTTTGTTTAGATGGTAGAATTGTGTAATCAACTATGATAGCCCTTTGGTGGGAAATATAAACCCCCTCACCCAAAAGTCCCCTTAAATAAATTTTCCCGAAGAAATATTATAAATAAAAATTGTAGCTCTTTGTATATGTAGTACATATATAAAGTTTAAAGAAAATCGTTGGAACTAATTTCCAGAAAATCATAAAAACTGAAGAAAAAAATTCAGTAAAGTGGCACTTCCGGGTGAAAGATTTTTACGAAAAGCTAAGCTTATTCTCACATCTTCTGATAGCACTGTAACGAAATATCAACTTTGAACATTCTGAAATTTTTTGTATTTGAAATATGTCGTCCCACCAGACATACACACAATTGCTAAAAACCACTTTTTTGGACAGAGGGGACCTCAAAACGGATATTTTCGGTGAAACTCGTTATTGAAAATTTGACAGGATTACAATACTTCCTCTTACTAGTGGAAGTAATTTTGATCATGCTTATTTATATAGTGGGGTTTAACAAGTATTAAGTTGGATGGAACAATTAAAGAAGTAGCATATTAAAAATAATATAGTGATTAATTAAATTCTTAAATAATAACATTAAAATTAAGAATAATAAGGGAACGTAAATAAACAATAAAATAATCTGGATTATACCTGTGCTGTTAGTATACCAATTTTAAAGAGAAACTTTAAAGTTCGAGGTTTTTAGATTAGATATATATATATGTATATATAATATATTATTAACTTCCTTCCAGATTTTACATCGAATTAATTAAATACGCAAAATAATTCCAATCTAAAAGAATTTATTCTTCTTCTAGAACTGAAAAAACTCGAATATCTGCGATGATAACCGAAATTAACAGCTGATTAGCATGTCTAACCTTAGAAAACATAAAAGGAAAGGAAGGGGTAAATTTACTGTAGAACATAATAAAGTACACTTTCATTTTACGAAATGGTCATATTCTCACACCACAGACGCAATACAGCCAATCATATTGCATTATTTTCAGTGTTCTCCACCAATTAGATGCTTTTATTACAAATGATTATAAATGATGAAAACAATGAACAATAAATCTCCATTCTGTTCGAAAAATTCATTTCTACATCAAAATAAAATTTAAAAAAAAAACCTGGTTTGAAATATTCTCATGACTTTTTCTTACTGTATGAAATTTAACGTCTCCGATTCCTCGGAGCCCCAACCCCATCAAAAAAAAAATTCTGAAAAACGCTTCAAATGAAAAGTGGTACAACATTTATATACGTAGTTTAGTGCAGATGAAGTCTAAAGAAATCATTGGAGCCGTTTTTCGAGAAAATCGTGAAAAACTGAAGAAAAAACTGTTTGGTACGTAAAGTTGATCATCTGGTTGATGATTTCGGCCAAAAGCTTCATGATGGCGGCGACTTTGTTATCTAAACAGAATATCAAGCTGGAGCTTGTTGTGATTTTGCGTTTTTGAGAAGTTATGTTTACAAACTTACGTTAAACTTTCGTACAAACAAACTTGGTTAAAAATTTTTATTTTTCGTACTCAGGGGACCCCCAAAACATGTATTTCCGGTAAAAAACATAATTTCGATAATTTGACACGTTCGAAATACTTCCTCTTCCCAAACAGGAACTAAGATACGACAATGTATGAGGCAATCGTAATTAAAAAATTTGATGTGAAACACTCACATGACTCTCTTATTGCAATTTACATACTTATAAGAGACAAATTATCTTCAAATATATAATTCTTGCTAGCAGTTTGGTTGTCTTCAATTTAAATGATGGGAGCATCAAGTATAAATGAATGAAACGAATCAAAAATGATAGGTCTCTGTTCATAATTAGTATAACAAGTTTAATGAAACCCGTCAGTATTTTTATGGAGAAAACCGCAGAAAAACTGAAAAAAAAAAAACTGTTCAGTAAAGTCGCACTTCCGGTCAATCTATTTTCTTCAAAATCGAAATTTTGGCAATATATTTAATTCTGACTGATATTATATGGATGGTGGAATCGTTTAATTAACTGAAATAGCACATAAGAGGAAAGCATAACTCTACCTTTCCACCAAAAGCCACCTTCAATGAATTTTCACAGAGAAATGTTTCAAATAAACGTTGTAGCTCATTGTATGTGAACTTAATAGACTAACTTTAAAGAAAATCGTTGCGAGAAAAATGCTCAAAAAACTGGAAAAATCCATGTTCTGCTGTCGAGGAAAAAAGGACCCATCCCTCCCCCCAAAAAAACTCAAGAACCTAAATTTACATTCCGGTAGCTAAAAAAGAAAAAGGCCGGAAGGAACGAAACAATATATAGTTCTGTCAACGACGCGGCATCTGCATAATACGTGTAAAACTCGTAGTTAAAAATAATTAGATTGAAATAAAAATAGTAAACATTAATAAAACATTATGTACATAAAATATGGATTATGCAACATAAATGTCGGCAGCTATGGTGACGAAAAATGAAATTCCTCTGTCTCCATGAACATGCAAAAATAGTGGATAACTATTTTTCTCCATAGTACCAAACGACATTGGTCACTTTATGTAATAACATTATACAATTATATGTATGTATATATGGGTATATGCAACACACAGCATATTTATGTATATATGGTATGTAAAGTTAATGATTAAATACCATTATGGTATGCTTAGTAACCTTGTAGAATGCTTAGAATTCGTATATGGTAATGCCATGAGAGAAAGATAGAAAGAGAGAGAGAGAGCGCAGCTGGGAGCGGTTGTACACAGGCCAACCAGACGTTAAACTAGTGTCGTGTACGTAATCAAACACACTTTATGTACATACATACATATAATGGCGCGCACACACACGAACGCAAGCGAAGGTAGTTGTTTATATCAGTTATGCTCGCAAATACTAACATACCACCATTTCTCTTCTTTACATGAACGTAACAAACTACACCACCGTATTTAGGAGCTACTTTGGCTCCCCCCTTCTCTCTTTCACCCAAACTTCCTCTCTCTCCCACTTTGCCGCACGAAAACGCCGCCCTTTCTCACCCAACTTCCTCTTAATGTAGAATTATTATAAATTTTTTCTTATAAAATGGAAAATTCACTTCAAACTTGGATTTCTGAACACAGGAAAGTAACCTGGATAAAAAAATTCTGGTCGCAAACACCCACGCAACTTTCTCTCACTCCTCTTAGTAACGGTCATAAAATGGCAAATTTTCTTTAAATTTCAAAAAAAAAATCTTTAAAATAATTCTTTAAATTTCAAATTTTGCTCTTACGTATGTCCTGACATAAATATACAGGTGGTGGGGGGACAAGTGCCAACCTACCAACAGGAGGCAGGTAGAGAATGATTAATTATATTGTAGAGAGCCAATAATGAACATTGAATTTTAACGTCTTAGATACCTCAGAACATTGTTTTCAGAAAAATGTTTTAAATGAAAGTGATAGGTTTTCATTATGTGTGTAGATACTGCAGCAAGTTTAAAGAAAATCTTTCGAAATTCTGACACGATCGTAATACTTCCTCATACTAGGAGTAAGTAGTAAATATGAAAATGCCCGGCAAAGTGCCACAGTTAGGCAATTTATGTAATTGTTTAACTAAGAACTCACGAAAAGACTTGTGTAGATCCTAGCTAGACGTATTAAGTGGCTACCTACCTCTTTGTAATCTATTTGAAAACTTGTATTACTACTTTCGTAGGAATATAAGAAATTGGCTAACTGTCAAATAAAGAATAATAAAGCAGAGGTCTGTCACAATACACACACTCTGTCAACTGGGTATTTTAAAACTTGTACAAAAGAGAGAATTAAAAACAAACAAGTCTCAAAACGACTTGTTCTCTTATTGCTGGCCTTTTGACAATGCCACAATTGGCACATTTCTCTTCTAACTTAAAATCATTACAAAATATTTAGTTTATATTTAAAATGATACAGATGGTAGAAAAATAAAATATATTGGAATATGAGATTTTAAAAATGAGAGAGAGAGCATCCAACTATCCGCGATCACGTTTACAATGGGTTTTTTCAAGATAAATGTTGATAGAAACTCATTGTAAATATATCATTCAACTTACTTACTTAGCATTCATTAAATATATATACTAAGTTTAAGGAAAATTGTTCGACCCAAATCCTGAGAAATTATTGCGAAACCAATTGAAAATAAAAATAAGAGAAAGGAAAATGAGAATCCTTCGTGTCGGACCATTTTCACTTTCTCTAACCACCTTAGATGAAGTATTGCGATCGTGTCAATATCAAGTTTTCACCGGAAATACATATTTTGAGGTTCCCTAGTTCCCCCCTAGCTGTTTTCAGAAAATGGTGTGTATATGTGTATGTGTATATGTATGTATGTACGAACAGCTTACTCAAAAACGAAAAATCGCAGAAAGTTCAAAAGTGACATTCCGTGTATGGCATGGGATTAACACCATGGGATTCCGACAGGAACCAGAAATACCACTTTACTTAGTGAATGTTTTCAGTTTTTTGCAGTTATCTGGAAAATGGCGCCAACGTTTTTTTTTCCTGTAAACTTGGTGTTAATTTAGCTTACATATATAAAGAGCTACGACTTTTATTTGAAACATTTCTCTAAGAAAATTTATTTAAGGGAGGATTTGGAGGTGGGGGTGAGGTTATGTTTACCTATAAATTACTGTTCCAATTTATTAAATAAATGTATCATCTAAATAATATTAAATAAAGTTAAATATGTTGCCCACATAATGAATTTGAAGAAAATCGGTTCAGGGAATAGCATTTTTACTGAAGTTATTTCAGTTTTTTATGTCCAAAAAACAGCGATGGATTTCATTAAAATGGTTACACTAATTATGAATTACGCAGACCTATCTTTTTTGTTAAAAACTTTTTTCAGAGAAAATTCATTTTAACAAGTTTAGGTAGTGAGGGGGAGTGTGTATGGTTTCCTCAAAAAGGTCATTTAATTAAGTTTAGATCTCTCTCACTGATATTGAAGACAAGTAAACATTATAAATTTGAAGAAAATTAGCCACTTAAATCTGTGTAAACGGCGGTAAGGTCAAGTCGTGTGATTGTTTCACACCAGATTTTTTTTTTTTTTGGAGTACCTTATTTGTGAAAATCGATATGAAATTATACCGATTTTTCAATGTTTAAGTTATGCTGTACATTTATTCGTAAATATAAAGTATTTACAATACCAGTCCATTATTTTTAGCGAAAAGTGTAAATCGTAGTCACCACAAAGGAAGCACAAACTTGATAGTACCAGTACTGCTGACACGAAGGTTTCCGTGAAAATCCATCAATCGGTAGTGCATTTTACAGAATTTTCACAAACGGTGAAGCTTTTCTCGATAATTTATACGGCTTCAACTATTTACATAATAATCTCAAGGAGTATTGAATATGTAATGAAAACGCCATTTTTGGAGAAACTTTCAAAAGAAGGTAAGGTATGCTGGAAGAAAAAGCCCTCAAAGACAGGTACTATATTTGTACTAAATACCCTTCAAAAACAATTACCATTTAATGCACGACTGTTTATTTATTACCGGCAACATTCTTTCTAAGGAAATTTGTATTTAATAAAAAAAATTAATTGATCAAATTAATCTTCAAATAATTATCAAATTGAACAATTAGTCAAAAGTAATTACTTGAAAAATTAAAAACTATTAAAAATTAATTAAAATACGACCTATATTAGGTAAATAGTAGCGTATTTGTTTAGCTAATATGATAAATTATGTACCTTTTAGTGTCACAATGCTTGCCAAAAACATTAATTATATTTTAAATACCCTATAGTAATTATACGGCAATTAAACTTGAAATTGTATGTAATTAGTTTATAGGTTGATTATTATTATTCTATTTTTTTTTTTTTTACTATTTATTTATTTAAATTGTAATTGCCGTCTATAAATAATCGATTAAGCATTCGCTAACTTTTAATTACAATGAATCGAGTTTATTTTTAATCCCAAATGCAATGCAAGTATTCCACAAAGATTTACTTATACACTTTCAGTTGATATTTGCGTCCAATATTTAATTATTAGATAAGGAGAGCGTGAATATTAAATTGACAGGATTCTGTCTTTGTAGGTTTTTTGTGGGGGGGGGGGGGAGGGATTTTGTTTATTTTATTTTATGTCACAGAATAAATGTGAAACAAAAAATCTGATGTGAAACATTCACACGACTTTCTATCGTACCAATTAATACAATTAAATTGGCAGATTTTATTTAACCTTGCAACGTTTACAATCTTTAGTTGAGCTTGTCATAAAGAAAAGAAAAAAGGTGCTAGCAATTAGTTATTGTTGTATACGTGAACGAAGTTGTGTGGAGCCCTCCCTGTCCAAAAACCAACAAAGCTTGTGCAGTTCAAATTTAAAACATTACTGCCAGCCCCCTCCTGCAAACCACTCTATAATCAATTGTTTCGGAAAAATTTTTCAAATAAAAGTGATGAGTTTCTATCTGTGTACACAGTGAGCGCCCCCTCCCCCATTCCAAGTTCTCAGCAACTGGACAAAAATATCTATTCAGTAAAGCCTCACTTCCGGATAACAAATTTTCTTCAAACTTGGCATTTTATCAATGTTTCTAATATATATCTTGATATTATGTAGGCAGTGAAAAACCATACATTATACGAGGTGGTATTTTGGGTGATTGGTCGGATCCCATGGTGATACCCACAAGGAATTCCAAGTTTGGACTTTTTTTTATCAAATTTAAATTCTCCCATTGAATCTACTATCTAATAAGAATTTCCAAGTTTGAAGAAATCTAGTTGATTACAGTAAATTTCATTTAGTACTATGTAAATTGCAGTAAAGAGAATGTCTCGTGAATGTTTCACACCGGATTATTTCCTATTCTGGAGACTTGGGAAACCAGGTAGTGAGGGGCGGAATGGGGGGTCAAGAAATCAATTCTGAAAATTTGTCACTATGGTAATATTCACACACAACAACAACATTTACGTTAATACATTTAGACAAAGAAAGAATGAAAGAAAGAGAAGAATACATGTTGAATAAATTAACAATTTATTTGACGAGCACTAAATAGTGATAGATTAAAAAATATATATAAACCGGCCAAGGTTGTAAACCCATACTGATTAATAATATTAATTAATTTTATACAACACTAATACGAAATGTTGCCAACAACGTATCGAATTATTAGTTACATATTATTTATGACAGTTAGTTAAATACACAACTACCATGCCGTGTTATGGTAACATTATAAATTGGTTATTTTAGCTAAATTAACCGTTATCAATTAAGGTGGTTCGTTAAAATTTCAATGTATACATAAACAAAGCATTATAAGCAATCCATCCCACAAAACATACACAAACATACACACACACATATAAAAAATATATATATATAAACACACACAAGTTTATTTGAAAATCGAAAATGGTCGTCCTGGGGTGGTGAGGAAGGGATACAGATCAACAATGGTGTATAATACTGCAAAATGGCTTTATTTCGTTTACACTGTACTTTCTCTTACTCCTAGTAAGAGGAAGTGTTCGAACGTGCCAGATTTTCGAACTAGTGTGCGTGTATGTGGTGTTTAGGGGTTAACAGAATATCTGAGAAAAACGACAGGTCGCATAAAGCTCAAACTTGATGTTCCGTTAAAATACTACCACCATATGTCATATGGTCAGGTAATCCTGTCAGCAAGATTTCCGGCCAAATCCATCGACCGGAAGTGCGAGTTTACTGAGTTTTTTTTCTTCAGTTTTTCTTGATTTTCTCGAAAACAGCTCCCAACATTGTATACTATCTATATACACATCACATTAATTGAAACATATTACCGGGAAAATTTATTTTTGGGGTGAGTACCAGTTTAGTATAATATATGGTTCCCACTACACATTAGAAGCGGATAGAATTCCTAATTTGAAGAAAACCAGTTTACTAGAAGTGCAGTTTTACAGAATAGGTATTTGAGCTGAGGGACTTAACTATACGATTAATGTCGGTTTAATTACTTATATAAGATTATCTTGTATTTTACAAAGTAGCCATACATCATACATATTTTATTATTTCTTATTAAATTATTGTATTTATGTAGCGTGTGTTACCATATGTAAAAACTTATGTACATTATTCAGTGAAATATAGAATTTTGTACTGAAAACACAAGAAATATATTTGTCTGTTTGAAACAAATCTATTCTGCTTTAAATGGTGACCCTGAGTTAAACGAATTGCGCCAACCGAAGGACAAATTGGTAAAGCTTTTCATTTATTAATTTTGTGTAAGATGCCAGATAATAAAAAAATCTGAAAATATTGAAATAGACAATGTTAAGATTAAATTTCCTCCGTTTTGGCGAGCAGTTCCAGAACTTTGGTTTAGTCAAATAGAAGCCCAATTTATTGCCCGTAAAATTTCACAAGATGCAACCAAATATTATCATGTAATTGCTGCAATTGAAAGCGATATTCTTATGTTGTTTAGTGATCTAATTAAACACCACCAATTGATAATAAATATAACGCCTTGAAAGATCGTATAATTAAGCAATTCGCTGATAGTGAAAATAAAAAAATTAAGGATTGCTCAGTGGAGTAAATTTTTCCGGACGGAAACCATCTGAAGCCTTAAGAGAAATAAGAAAGCTTGCGGGCACAAATGTCAGTGACGATTTCCTTAAATCTCTTTGGTTAAATGGTTTGCCGTCACAAACCAAGCAATTTTATCTGTCAGTAAGGATAACTTGGATAAATTAGCTGTTCTAGCAGATAAAATTGTAGATATCACAGAAGAACCTTCCATACTGTCAGTTACTAGCGAGGGCAAATTCGAACAATTGCAAAAACAGATCAGAGAGCTTTCTCATGAAATTCACGCATTAAAATTAAATCGGAATTCTCGCTCGATCTCACAGAGAGCCCAAGCATAAAAGATTCCGCTCCAGATCCGCGTCTAAGTACAAACCAAACGGTAAGTACTGCTGGTATCATTTTAATTTTGGTCAAAAAGCCAAAAAGTGCACATTACCTTGCCAATTTAAACAGCAAGAAAACACCCAAGCTTGAGCTCCTGCCAGGCGGCCAGCCCCTCAAGCAACATTTCTAGGCGTCTAGAGTAGTGTAGGGACTTGACTATACGATTAATGTCGGTTTAATTACTTATATAAGATTATATTGTATTTTACAAAGTAGCCATACACACATGTTTTATTATTTCTTATTAAATTATTGTATTTATGTAGCGTGTGTTACCATATGTAAAAACTTATGTACATTATTCAGTGAAATATAGAATTTTGTATTGAAAACACAAGAAATATATTTGTCTCTTTGCAACAAATCTATTCTGCTTTATGAGCTTTTGGAGTTTTTTCGATAACTTCTATAACGATTTCCTTCGAACTTGGAATGCTTGCTGATCATTTTTATTTGTAACATTTTACTGAAATGTTATTCAGTGGTTGTGAGGAAAAGAATCTGACACGATCGCAATACTTCCTCTTATTAGCAGTACCTGAAAACCTATATTTCCCGAGAAAACTCGATATCAAAACGATTACACATTTTGCAAAAAAAAAAAAGTAAAATTTTAAAGTAATTTTTGTACTTAATACTAGGTAGCGCGGGTGCATGCAAATAATTCCGCCGGCACAAGGTTGAGAATCATTTATTTTTTATATGATCGTATTAAGGGTTAGTGGCAGGAAAACAAAGAGGGCTTTACAATGTAGTCACGTCATCTTCAGGTAAACCTCGTCCCAAAACCTAATAACAAAGCAAAAATACAATGTTCGCTGAAAATTTGTGTACTTTTAAACTGCAATAATTTCAATTAAGAGAGAGTCGTGTAAGTGTTCGCTGTTTGGAAAATTACATGGAATAATAATAATAATCTTTTTCAAATTGAATACAAAACTCTTTTGAATTAAATAACATATACGTGACATTGAGCATATTTTAATGAAACTAGAATTACCTACTACTCTACTTGTTATCACACTCTAGCGGCAATAATTAACAAACAAATCATACGGTAGTTAACACAATGTTGTCATCAACCGGCTTGTAAATTAATCACAACGCCAATAGATAGCACTAACAGCTGATCCATTTTAACGGCCTAGTTCAGATGTACAATTATGATGAATAATTTACAAGGCTGAATGGCAATTTAGAAGCAGAATTGCTTGAGGAAAAGTCAAATTTAACAAAATAGTATGGGTTAAAACCTAGGATATTATGTATTACTTTCTCTTGCTCCTTGCAACAGGAAGTGTTATGATCATACAAGCCCAAAAAAGTGTTGTTTTTAGAAAATGGTCTCTGTGTGTATGTATGTGTGTGAACAGCATAGCTGAAATACGAAAAATCGTAAAGTTTCAAACTTGACATACTGTTCGGGTATCACCATGGGGTATCCGACAGGAGGTTATCTGGCAAAATTCCTCAACCGGGAGTACCACTTTAATGAGCACATTTTTTCCCGATTTTTCTCGAAAATGACTCACGACGATTTTTTTTAAAATTTTGTACATGTTACCGGCAAAGTATGAAATTCAGACATTCTATGCCTAGGCTTTTAATATAATACCATGCGTGGTTTATACTCAGATACCAGATCATATTTCTTATGATAAATTTTGTGTATTTGAAAAATATTCTTTTAAAAATTCCTATTATTCATTTGTTTAACTGGGGGAAATTCTATTGTAGGGTTTCAGTATAATAAATCATGGTATTCCAAATGGTGTTTCAATAGTTCTGGTACTTTAAGTAAAATAATTTAACTTTTAAATGATTACTATTAAAATATATTTTGAAATCGAGATGTAATAAAATAAATGGGGACTCGTCCGGGATGAATTTCATACTTTGCCGGTAACATACGATATACACTTATGATATAACACTTGTATCTACACTTATCGCTTGTAGGTCTGACTTTTTATTTGGAACTTTTTTCAGGGAAAATGCATTTAAGAGAGATTTTAAGAAAGTGGTGGGGCTATGAATCCCCGCCTTAGATTAGATTAAAAAATGGGGGATTCCAACCCAACCACTGCGGCCAATTTGTTCAGGCTTATCCCCTTCGTGTTTAGAACAGGAAATCCCCCTTCTTCATGAGGTCGAGCGCTTTTCCCACTAGTGCTTTTTGCGATTTGATCTCCTCCTGTCTCAGTGTGCTAAAGATCTCATACCGCAACTGCCGATCGCAACCTAATCGAACAACAGATGAGAACCCGTTTCCTCCTCTGACAATCTGCACAAAGGCTACGAGTTAATGAACCCATCTTTTGCAGATATTTTTCAACCTACCGTGCCCTGTGAAAACACCCGCTATCACACAAATCTGATTCCTGCCTAACCTAGGGTCTCTTTGGTTCATCTCCTACACAGTCTTGGCATAACCTCCTTAGTGTGCTTTGCCTCTTGACTTAGAGGACTAATCGTGGTCCCTCTGAATCTATTCCTTCAGAGGCGCCCGTACCGTGCTTCCTAGATATCCCTAGGACATTTCTGAACCAAAAAACGGAGAATCCGTTCTCCTTCCTGGCCAGTTGATCGGCAGTCTCGTTTCCTTCTATCCCTTTACGTCCCGCACCCAAACAGCTGAAGACATCCAAAATTTTCAGTGCTATCCGAGAAAATTCCTTTCTTTTTATTATTTGATTGTTTATTTATTTAGTTATTAGCTTTTCCTAATGTCGGAAGAGGAAGTATGGCGCTCGTATTGAAACTTGTCGTCGATCGATTGTAACTACGTAACTTCCAGTAAGACAAAGATATGTAAGTGTGTTATAAAGTTTTTTTGCTAATTAAAAATGCATTAGTTGGAACCATATGTTCTACAGCTGGTTAAGTTAATATAAACGAAAAAAAATAATTTCAACATCAGATGTTCAAAAAAAGAACAAATAACAGCTGATATCTATTATAATAATGCGTGTGAGAAAAACACAAACGATAAAAAATTTTAATAAAACACGAATAAATAAATCAAATGTTGTTCCTCTGCATATAACTGCCACATGGATCATGGTTATGTATTTTACCATATTATGTAGCTAGGGAAACACGAGTATTGTTGTTATAATATGTATGAAGCTGGAAGGGTTAATAAAAATGGATATAGATGGTGTTGTAATAATAACTCGGGAGTGCATAAATATATATATATACCGCAGAGCTATAGCGTTATTACACTTGCAAATGATGTGTTCACACATAAAATAACGGGGAGAGAGAGAGCATACACTTATCACACACTTGAGTAGAGTGGAAACAATGATGGATGTGTGTGCGTATGTGAAGGAGTTTAGCATATTGCCTGACTGTTCTGCCCACCATAACAGAGGGTTTGATATCTGAATAAAGTGGAAACACGATTATTGAGAGATGGCATGAGTGCGAAAAATGATATATCTGCTGTGAAACACTCACACAACTTTCTCTTATTCCAATTAATACAATTTCATTAACACACATTTCTTTAAATTGCAACGTTTATAATATTGTGCCACACAAAAAAACTGGTAGTAAGACCTATACTTGTATATCTGAGCAGACTTACATAAAGCGAGCTCCGTCAAAGCCAACAAAGCTTGTGTGGCAATTTAATTTCAACCTAATTAACAGCCTACAACACCCAAAACCCCGCTAAAATTTCTCTAGAATGCTTCTAATTTTTATTATTATTAAATAGTTGGTAGAACCATACATTCTACTAAAGTAATACTTTAGAGGAAAGCTTAGCGCTACAGTTTCCCAGGAACACCTGTTGGAACCGTTTTCGAGAAAAACTGAACTAAAAGTCTAGCTTTACACAAAAATAAAGGTGGTGGGAAAAAAAAAGCCCTTGGAGCCGTGTTCGATAAAATCACGAATATATGAAAAATAACATTCAGTAAAGGTCCAACTTCCTGTTGATAGATTTTGCTCGATATCTTCGTATCTGATGCGGTGGTAGTATGTAATGTCCTGGGTGGCCTGCAGCTCTTCGTTTTTGAGTCATTCTGTTGAAACGCGCACACACATACACACATACAAACATAAAGATCAGTCGCTAAAAATATTTTTTTCGTATACAGGGGGGTTCCAAATATATATATTTCCAGTGATCTCTCAATTTTGAAAATCTGTCACGATCGCAATAAGAGAAATAGAACTAGTGTAAGTCCTTCGGAACATTTACATACTAATACTATAACAGTATGAAACCACGGCCATAACACCTAAACGCCACTGCCAACATTATCAACTACTCTTTTCCACCTTCTTTATATTTACTGTTATAACTTTATACGTTTTTATATTCACGACTTGTCGGCTAATTTTATTCAATTCCCCAATACAACACATTCTGGTGTTGGAATTGTTTCTCTTATAATAAAAAGGGACAAAACAATTTTTCACCCACTAATGCGTGCGTCATGAACAAACTACATTTCACGTACGTAAAACGCTTTAAAAATAAACTTGCATCAAAAACAGATAAACTACATCATTGTATTCGCATAAGTTATGTATAAAACATTTTTACCTGTAATCTTTATAGGGCCCATTGTACCCGCAACAAATTTATTACGTACGTACTGTATAGTGTATGCATTTTATATAGGTTTGTAATACAGCTAACAGCTACTACTGCTTGTTGACATTTGTATGCGATAATGTAATAATCTGCATTCTAATCTTTATTCTTACTTTCCTCACTGCTACTAGAGAAAATATTGCAATCGTGTCAAATTTTCAAGATCGTGTTTTTAACTAAATACACGTTTTGAGGTCCAAACAAGCGGTGTTTAGAAAATGGGCCGTGTTTGTGTGTGTATGTGTATTTATGTATGTGGGCAGTATAGCTCAAAAATGATAAACCGCAGAATGTTCATACTTGGCATTCCATTTAGGTATAATCATGGGACCCGACAGGAAGTTAGCTGTCAAAATTCCTCAACCGGAAGTACTATTTACTGAATGGAGTGCCTAGTTTTTGCGATTTTTCCAAAACGGCTTCAACGATTTTCTTTAAACGAAGATATTAGCTACACATACAAAGAGCTACAACTTCTATTTGTAACATTTCTCTTGGAAAATCCATTTAAGGGGCTTTTGGAGGAGGGGGGAGGTTATGTTTTCCTCTAAAATGCTATCTCAATTTATTATATACTTGTTATCATCTAAATAATATTAAATAGAATTAAATATGTTGCCAATACTCCAAGTTTGAAAAAATCAGATAACCAGAAGTGTGTTTGCACTGAACAGTTTTTTAGTTTTCTGAGATTTTCTCAAAAAAAATTCAACAATTTCTTCAAACTCAATATATCGACTAAATGCACAGAGCTTTTATTTTTTATTTTTTCACAAAGACTTTTATTTGAAACATTACTCTGAGAAAATTAATTTAAGCAGTTTTTGGTGGATAAGTGGGGGTAATATTTCCCTCTAAAGTACTATGTAGTTTATTACCCAATTCCGCGATTTATATAATCTTAACTAGAGTTAAATATGATGCCAGAATTATGAGTTTGAAGAAAATTGGTCGCCGGAAGTGCGTTTTTATTGAACCTTTTTTACAGTTTTTGTTTTTTTGCAATTTTTTCATCCAAAAACGGATTTCATTAAATTTGTTCCACTAACTATGAATACAGAGACTTATCTCTCTTTTTATTAGAAACTTTATATTTTCATTATCAATTACCTGTGATAAAAACCTTTTCCGCGAATGCCCATTTAAAGATGTTTTGGGGGTTGGTGGGTGGGATATGTTTTCTTCAAAAAAGTCATTTTATTAAGTTAGATTCTTTCACTGATATAAAACTGAAGACAAGTAAACATTTGGGATTTAATCCGTCCGCATGTTGTGTTTAATCCGTGTTGTTTCTGACCGGTTTCGGATTTTCATCCATGGTCAGAGTAAGGTTATCGAATTCGTGTAGAAAACTGAAATCAACTTAATATTTGCGTTACCACTGCACTTGTTGATATGCGGGAGAAGATACCCTCCTGAGTTTGAAGAAAATCGATTCACCGGAAGTGTAACTGTACTGAAAAGTTTCGTTTTAATGACATTCTCCATGAAGAGACCAGCGAAGTTCATTAAACCTGTTACACTAACCCATACGGAGACCTAGCACTTTTGTTTGAATTCGTTTTCCCAGTAAATTCATTTAAGGTAAGTTGGGGGGGGGGGTGGAGTAAGGTTAGGCTTTTTCTAAAAAGAAGTAGTTTCTATAAAGTTTAGATTCTTCCATTTCTGTATGTTGAAGGCCACTGAATATCTAGTAACAACTATATGCTAAAACAGAATTACAGTTATATATAACTATGTAAATCGCTGTAAGAGAAAGTCGTGTGTGCTTTCATAACAGATTTTTTTTTTTTTATTGCGCTAGATGTAGCTGTACCTGCTCGGTAATATACAGTACATTACTGCTCAGTAACATGTTTATACAACAAATAAGCTGGGATTTACGTAGAAACCTCAAACGCATGGACAGGACTCCATTGATTTACTTGTAAGTTCAACTAAAGTGCTATAGTCAGTTTTGGACCCGGGGAAAAAACTCCCTCATTAGTTCTTACTAACAGAATTGACGAAATTACTTCCGCCCGCTCGCTGCCCCGTCCATAAAACTTTACCGCTAAAACAAAACATAAGCCTCCTCTAAGAGTGTTTATCAATTTGGAAATAACTATCACTTTGTAGTAGAAACTTTATCAGATTCTCTCTCTCTCTCTCTCTCTCTCACCCTTTCTCTTTCCTCGGCTAACCGGAAACTGTATGAAACTGTATGCCAACAATATTACAGTGTTTTGTGGATCTAGAATCTAATTTATTATCTAACTTCGGTTCATGTTGGTTATGCCTGAATACAATGGATTAACAAGTTTTGAAAATTATCATAAATATGATAATTTCCAAAAACCAGTTATAACTAAAACCTAAAATCCTAAAACCAGTTATCTCTTTACTTATTGAATGATCTTCGCTTTTCAAATTTCAAGCTAAACATTTTAATGACAATTTTATTATTTTATGTTATTTATGAATTATACGATGTATTAGGGCTTAGTAAAGTGATGGTTAACTGTGATCTTGTTTAATTTGTGATTGTGACCATCAAGGAAACAGAGTTACAAATTCTCCCTCTGTAACTCTATTTCCTTGATGGTCACAATCACAAATTAACGAGATCACAGTTAACCATCACTTTACTGAGCCCTAATACATCGTATAATTCATAAATAACATAAAATAATAAAATTGTCATTAAAATGTTTAGTGAAATTTGGAAAGCGAACATCATTCAATAAGTAAGAGATAACTGGTTTTAGTTTTAACACGGTATATTCAATGAACCTTAGCTTTTTTTCGACTTAATCCCCTTACAATTTTTCGATATAAATTGAAATTACTATGCTCCTTGCTAGTAAGAGCAAGTTGTACGATCCTGTCGAATTTTATAAAACTGAGTTTTCACCCGGAGGCTCCCCAGAAACATGACCAAAAAAATGTTTTTACCAAATAGTGCCTAAATTTGTCTGTTTGAACAAAATATCTCAAAAACGAAAAATCGCAAGAAGCACAAACTTCGTATTTCGTTAAGTTGCTACTACCACAACTGATACGAAGATTTCGGGCGAAATCTATCAACCGGATGTGCGATTTTACTTAATTGTTTTTAGTTTTTCAGCTTTTCGTAATTTTCTCGAAAACGACTCAAAAAATTTTCTTTAAACTTTGTCCATTATCAGCACATACAGAATTGCCTATCACTTTTATTTTAAACATTTTCCCGAGAAAATTGATTTTGTCGGGGTTATGGGAGAACAGTAGCGTTATCCTCTCCTCTAAAATACCGCTTTAGTATAATATATGGTTTTACCTCCTACCTAATATTAACACACATAGGAAGCATTGATTGAATTCCAAATTTCAAGAAAATAGGTCAACCGGAAATGCATTTTTACAGAATAGGTGTTGAGATTTTTTTTTTTTTCGAAAACGGTTACAACAAGTTTCATTAAACTGTTGGAATTGCTTACTGCATAGAGAGAAAGTTATAACTTTTATTTGAAACATTTTTCTGAAAAATCATTTTCTGAGTTAGTTAAATTTAAATTTGCACCAAGTTTTCTTGGTTTAGATATAGAGCGCTCCACATAAGGTCTCTCAGGTATACAATTAAAATCCTCCCACTACCATTTTTATGGTCAGTCCAACTAAACATTATTACTTTGCAAGTTTAAAGAAAATTTATTGAATAAATTGTATTAATTAGAGTAAGAGAAAGTAGTGTGAGTGTGATTCACACCAGATTTATAGTACTAACAACTCACTAGGACAATAATCAAATTAACACACTCACATAGCTAATGAATAACAGATAAACAATGATGCTACATAAATAGAAGCAGTATGTCATTGATAAATGTTTGCCACCTGCCAACATTTTTGCTAATCTTTTTCTGCACGTAAGTACGTACATACACAATTGTTTATTATTCCCCACATTATCATAAAAGAAAACTTTCTCCAACTGCGATAGAAATACAGCGATTGAGACAGACTTTTCTAAACTGAATATCCATAGAGGTATCCCAGTGAGTAGCAAAAGTATTTTTTAGCGAACGGTATGTAATGTATATTTTGAATCCGCACATATAATACATTCTGATAATAGCATTAAAACAAACAGGATCAAGGAAGCTCTCTACATAAATAAATACTATGATAATAGCGTCAATTCCAAGAGAAGAGGTTGCAGTGTAATCCTACCTATATTTACAAAAGCATTTAAAAAAATTATAACTAACATAGTCGCTGCTGTGGGCAATAGTAGTTCAAGATTAAGTTAAACACATATTTTTCTATGTACAAAATAATGTTACTTTTGTGCTCCTAATAAAACAGCTGAAGATGGCCTTGTTATGCCGAAAGTCCAGTACAAATAAAAAATATTTGGTAAAACGAACGTTTAGTCACAAATAAAAACAAGATGGCAGTAAGAGAAACACGTGGACGTATTCCATAACAGACTTTTTTCTTTCTCATTTTTTACAAAAAGCAAAGAGGCCATGAAAATAGAACAAAAGTGAATAAATAGCAAAGAGATCTAACTGTACACTCCTTTATAGTAGGGGCATGTTGCCAAAGTAATTCAGGAAAGTTTATGGAAATATAGATATTATATAAAAGAGACTCATAGTTGCCTATTCAAATTATCGCACTTCAAGAGTTCGGTATTCTTAAAAAGAAAATTAGGTAATGGAAAAATACACGGAGGAAAAAGTAAGTGCAATAATTCTCATATATACATTCTCTTAATACTTAACAATAAGAGAAAGTTATTCTCTCGCGTGCAATTTTTGGCACAATTTCTTTAAAGTCTACTGCACCCGAAAATATCCGTTTTTACTATTTTATGGCTGGCTATAAGTCAAAGGATTATGATCGTGCCAAATTTTCTAAATTGAGTTTTCATCCGGAAATATCCGATTTGAGGTCCTCTGAGTTTAAAAAAGTGGATTAAATGGCATGTGTGTGTGTGTGTGTGTATGTGTGTATGTGTGTGTGTGTGTGTGTGTGTGTGTGTGTATGGATGTATGTGAACAGCACAGCTCAAAAAAGAAAAATCGCAGAAAGTTCAAACTTGATATTCCGTTTAGGTATTACTGTGGGATCCGACAGTAAGTTACCTGTCAAAATTCCTCAATCGGAACTACCACTTCACTGAATAGTTTTTTTTACTTTTTTGTAATTTTCTCGAAAATGGCTCCAACGATTTTCTTTAAACTTGGTATGTAACTACACATACAAAGAGCTACAATTTTATTTGTAACATTTCTCCGGGAAAATTTATTTAAGGGTACATTTGGGAGAGGGTGGGTTTAGGTTTTCCTGTAAAGTGCAATTTCAGTTTATTAAATTCTATCATCTAAACAATATTAATTAAAATTAAATATGCTGTAGAAAGTCCGGGGTTAAAGAAAATCAAATGACCGAAAGTGCGTTTTTACTAATAAGAACTTTCAGTTTTCTCCCATTTTCTCTAGAACAGCTCCAACGATTTGCTTTAAACCAAGATGTGAGTACACATACACAGAACTACAACTTTTATTTGAGTATTTCTCCGGGTAAATTCATTTAAGGGGGATTTGATTTTGGGGGAGGGGGAGGGTTCCTCTAAAATGCTATCTTAATTGATTATACAATTCTGCCTCTAAACAAAATTAATTAGAATTAAATGGATTGCCAAGTTTCAAAAAAATTATTAAACCGGAAATGCGTTTTAATAAACAATTTTTCAGTTTTCGTGATTTTCTCCATAAAATCACCGACGAATTAACTAACTATAAAATTAGTAATTATACAATTTGTCAATTACAATTTTGTAAACTGCAATATGAGAAAGTCGCGTGAGTGTTTCACTGTATTAAACTATAAACATCGAAGCAAAACTCGATTATCATATTGAACAGAATAGATTAAAAAAAAAAAAACGGCATTGTAAACAATGTATCTGTCTAAACAACGTTAGTTAATATAGAATCTATATATAGTAACCATACAAAATATACGTATAAACGTAAGGTGTGGAAGGGAGAATTTCTCTGTCTAGGCAGTTTGGTCTTTTACAAACACGTATAACATACAGAGAATTGAAGATCTGTATAATGTACATACCACAACATACATTCAGTAGAGAGGTTGTATACCCAGAAATATCAGGTTAATATAATACTGCCCCGCAACAGAAATAGAATGGCCAAAACTATTTTAGAAAAACCTGCACTGTTATAACCTTCTCCACTAAAAACTTTACATCTGGCTTATATATATTACAAAGGAAGTACAATAAGCGGAAAAAATCTATAATAGATAAATTTTCTTTAAATATGTAATAATGGTGAGGAATACAGAAATGCTGATTCACACCGAACTATACTAAACTAACTCAACAAGTTTTATATCTTTGCCCTTAGCAAGTTTAAGGAATCAGCAGAGACACAGGAACCAAACACCACAACAAGTTTAAGGAATCATCAGAGACACAGGAACCAACCAACACAACAAGTTTAAGGAATCAGCAGAGACACAGGAACCAACCAACACAACAAGTTTAAGGAATCATCAGAGCACTGGAACCAACCACCACAACAAGTTTAAGTAAAATCGTTTGGAGCTGTTTCCGGTGAACACTAAATTCCGAAAAATTGATTATGTCTTTTACAGACCTCTACGTAATGGGATCATGCCGGTATTCCTTTTGTAAAGTTTGTGAGACAGACGGACATCCATCGATCTTATAACAGATTGCTTGGGTTGTATGGAAATCAGAAACTTTGGTCGGAATAGGAGGATATCTGTGGAAGAGCGGAGAAACTGAGGTGAATCTTGGATGGGTTAGACCCGGATTTGGATTTTAATTTTCTAGACCCGGTTTGGTGTTGTTTCCTTTGGAGTAGTATACGGATCTGGTGGGATTTTGGATAGCGTAGGATTTGGTACCTCTCCACAGAGAAATAATAAATAATAATAGTAATTGTTCACACATATAAACACACAGACACATACGTACAGAGGTTCGCTAAAAACATCTTTTTCAGCCTCAAAACATCTGTGTCCGGTGAAACTCAATTTCAAAAATTTGATACGATTGCAATACTGTATATTTAAAATAAATAAATAAAGACAGCCTTTTGGACCAAAAGCACAGGTATATATTCATTAATAAAAAAACTTTGCGCTTTGCTGTTTGTGATATAAACCAAAGAAGGATGTATAAAACACAAATGAGAAGTTTAGAAGATAGAAACAAGAACAATAGTGGTAGATGCAGGTGAGCGGCTTGTAGGTAACAATAACAAACAGCAGCTGGTTTTGTCTGTGTGTGTTCTCTCCTCTCTGTATGTATGTATGTATGTATGTATCTATGTATGTATGTATGTATGTATTCATCATCACTCTACACAATAGTTGCAAAGCACACAGTAGTATTATTGTATTACCCGCTGTAACTGCTACTGCCTGTTCCTCAACGAACTTATCTATCGCCTGACACCAATACTACCTTCTCACCATCACCATTGCTACTGCTATATGGTCCACCACGTTCTCTCTCTCTCTCTATCCCCCCCTCTCTCTCTCTCACACACACACACACACAAAACTACTGCTGGACCTAACACATTTGGCTGGCATGGTTAGGTAAATGTCATTGATAAAACTTGCACTGCTTTTGCTACTAACTGATATTGTTTTATACCTATAAAGGTTGTATTCTCTGATGGTACGTGTACAACTAGGTAACCGGACCAAAATGATATATATTATAGATCCACAATCTATTCTATCTAGTTAGCACTATTTTCTTTATCAAAAGGAATAATATTTATTTTATCAGCATCATTATTATTATTATTCGTCTGTGGGGAGGGACCAACCCCTACGCTATCTAAAGTTCTACTGGGCCCATATAGCTACGTAAGCTAAGTAAGCTCATCCACAGACATCTTGTTCCGACCAACGGTTCTGAACACCAAGCAATCTGTCATAAGATGGATGGGTGTTTTTTCCTCTGCCTCGCAAACTCTATAAAATGGGCTTGGCATGACCAGCGTAGAAGTGTCTCATTAAACCACAAAGCTCAGTTAGGGATCCAACCAGAGAGGGTCGTGAAAGACAGCATCATCTCACTAATAAACCTCTATCTGAAACCCCCAATGAGCATTTTGTCGACAACCCACATCCATAGGGATGAATGCTGTGAAGCTATCCATGGCTGGAAGCCCGGAGAGCAGGAGGCTCGGGAACGTAAGTGGAAGTATTGCAATCATGTCAAATTTTGTCTATATCGTGTTTCGTTTTGAGTTCCACTGAGTTCGAAAAAGTGGTTTTCAAAAAAAAAAGTCTGTGTGTGTGTGTGTGTGTGTGTGTGTATGAGAACAGGTAGTCAAAAACGAAAAATCGCAGAAAGTTCAAACTTGGCATTTCGTTTGGGTATCACCATAGGATCCGACATAGGAAGTTATCCGTCAAAATTCATCAACCGGAAAGTACCATTTCATGGAATAGATTTTTCAATTTTTTTTCTTTTTGCGATTTTCTTTAAACTTATTATATATACTGCACACATAAAGAGCAACAACTGTTATTTGAAACATTTCGGGAAAAATTCATTTAAGGGAGAATTTTTGGGGGAGGGGTGAAATTGTGTTTTCCTCTAAAGTCTATTTTAGTTTATTAAACGATTCCTTCATCTAAATAAATTAATCAAATTAAATATATTGCCAAAATTTCAAGATTTAAGAAAATCAGGTGACCAGAAAGTGGTGTTTTTACTGAACAGAATTTTCCACTTTTTTGCGATTTTCTCTATAAAACACCGACGGATTTCAATAAATTTGTTACACTAACTACCTATCACTTTTGTTTGAAACATTTTGCTGAGAAATTGTATTTAAAAAAATTTTTGTGGGGGGAAGAAGTTGTGCTTTTCTACAAAAAGGTCATTTTATTAAGTTTAGATTCTCCAATGGATACAGAGAAGCAAACATTAACAAAAGTGGTAGTTTGAAAAAAATTGGCCATTTTAATACTGTAAACTGCAGTAAAGAGAAGTTGTCTGCATGTTTCAGATTTTTCTTGACAACGTTTCTCATAAATATTTAGTTCTCTATGTCCTACAGTAGAGAAATATTATA
>JAAEAF010000504.1:0-21577 GCA_011037195.1 Triatoma infestans
ATGACCCCCCCCCCCCTATTCAGGGATATAGTCAGGTCATGGGTGGGAACTATGCTACAGTTCTCTTGCTGTGTAAGTCCTACCATGTCCCTACCACCCAATGTCCCAATCTCTTCTTCACGTATTGCAAGACTGCCTACCCACACGCATCTGGATGAGAGGCACGCTCTTTCTAGTACTCAGAACTCTACTACCACTCTCCTAACACGTACCCAATTATGAGTTGACTCAATTAAAGTGGCAACGGCCAGACGTGGAAGGGTGGCTAAAGTAAAATCATGTGCGTCCACATGGTCCAAAGTAATGTTAAATAAATATGATAAGTATATAATTCTTCCTCATTCTCTTCAGTTTGTCCAACGCACATCTTGTTTTCTCTCCTCTTTAACAACCCACTAGTGTAAATCCCCTTTCCCAATATTGCGTATAACTTGATTTCATTGATCCGCATTATATATTGTGCGTGATTTAATAGCCTTTCCACTAAAGTATAATCTATGGTTTCCATCATCTGTTAAATTAGAAGCTTGATAGAATTTCAAATTTGAAACTCGCATCATCATTTCTATCTTGTTTGTTTCTTGCCTAGGTGTCATTACTTAGCATCAAATTATACAGCATCAAATAACTGGAAACAAAAGTCAAAAACCATTCATATTTTTCAAAACAAAAAAATTCATTGCTGCTATCATAAAATAAACTAGTACAAAAATGGGAGAAATATATCCGGCGCGGAGGGAGGGGGTGAGAGATAAAATAGATAATTTTTTAATTTCATTTAACAATAAAAAAAAAACAAGTAAAGTAATCCTATTTTTTCAGGCGAGCTTAACGTCCAACTACCAGAATTTCAGTTATTACATCACATTAAAACTATATCCAATTTGTCGCGTTTACTAATTAAAAGATAGCAATCGTTTTGGCGTTGTAATTGTTCAGGAAAGCAATTGAACGAGGAACAATTGTCCAGCAAGCCATTGTCCTAGAACCAATAAACAGGCAAACAGTCAACACATAAAAACCTAATATTATTTTCACAACAGAATAAATGAAGCAGTGATAACATAATACAATTCACAGTTTTGCACTTGAAATTCACTCTTTTGCAAATCAGCTTAGGAGTGACGGACAATAGAATGAAGTTATACAATAATATCTTGTTTTGGTGATTTTATTGGTCATAGTCGACGGTCCAGGTGAATACTGACTACCATTCGATACGCGTACATACAGGGTGTCCCAAGGTATATGTATAACAACTTTTTCTCGGAAACTAAGATAGCTAGAAAAAAACTAAAAAAATACGTCCTCCGTAGTTTTTTTGTTAGAAAAACAAATTTAATTTGCAAATTTGTTTTGGTGCTTCCAGAAGCGAGATACAGGCACAACTTCATTTTTTCAAATGGGGAGGTGTGGTTTTTATTTAAGAAATAGATTCCTCTATTTTTTGTAAGAAAAATTTACTTGAACGGTTTTTTTTCTTTAGCGATATTTTACAAGTTATGAATGAAAACATGATTCCTATAAGAAATTTCAAAATGATATTATAATGGTTTTTTGATTGAATAAGAAAATGACTATTTTATTATAATTTTACTCCTCATTAATTACAGATCTTGCTCCAACTGGCCCCCACCATTAGAGATGCATACACATGCTTTTTCCTGCCAATTGTAGTACCTTACGACCAAAGAAATGCATCTCTAATGGTGGAGGCCAGTTCGAGCAAGATCTGTAATTAATGAAGAGTAAAAATTATAATAAAATAGTACTTTTCTTCTTATTCAATCAAAAAACCGTTATAATATCATTTTGCTAAGATAGCGATTCCTGAAGTGTTCTGGTAGAATGTCTAGCTCAGACTGTCTTGAAAGAATGCCCTCTCTTCATAGATCAAATCCTTTCCTGTGAGAAGACAAAGCTACACAGTTCTGTGAACTCTAAAAACAAAACTAACCAAATTCTATGAACTCTTCTATCATGGTGGTCTTCTACCTGAATAGTCCCTTTTGCCAGCAAATGTTAAATTTTCTTCATAATTTCATATAAAATATATTTCTATATTTCTGGCATCCATCACATGTACAAATCTCATGTAAGATAAATATTAATCTTCATAAATATACACATAACTGGTACCATCTAATGAGTATCTAATTCTACAGTTTTACTTACACCAGTCGTTACATAATATACACCGAGTTTTATTATATAAATGTAATCATTGGGATGCTACTTGGGATTTTTGCATGTTACAAGAATATGTAACATTTTTTTAGTAATTTGTGATTTAATTTCATGGCAGTTCACCAATTGATAATCATCTAATGCAATATACTGATCATAATATATGTGGGTTGATCATCTATCGAGTGGTAGGCCAGCATGTTGGCTCGCCTAACAGCGCGAATAATTACGAATAAAACTACGAAATAATGGAATTATTGTGTAAATTCATTCAATTGTTACTTCTAAGATGAATTTGATTCAGAAAAAATGAAATCTGGTGTGAAACACTCACACAACTTTCTCTTACCCCAGTTTTCAAAATTGAAATTGACATATTTTAGAGTTAGTATACAACATTTAATGAAATTCTTCCGCACTTCCGGTTTACTTATTTTCTCAAAGCTCGGAATTTTGCCTATCTATTTATTTCTAAAAATGATAGAATTGTATAATCATCTATAAATAGGACTTTAGAGAAAAACATAATCCCACCCCTCCCCAAAAGCCGCCTTAAATAATATTATTAGGAGAAATGTTTCAAATAAAAGTTGTAGCTCTTTATTATATGTACAGTACACATACCTACGTTAAAGAAAATCGTTGGATCCCCGTCTTCGAGAAAATACCAGAAAACATGAAAAAAACATTTCAGGAAAAACGCACTTCTGGTCATCCGATTTTTTTCAAACTCGGAATTTCGACAGCATATTTAATTCTAAATAATATTATTTAGATAACAGAATTGTATAGTAAACTGAAATAGCTTTTCAGAGGAAAACCTAACCCACTCCAACCAATCCCTCCTCCAAAACTATCCTTAAATGAATTTTCCCGGAGAAATGTTTCAAATAAAAGTTTTAGCTCTTAATAGGAGTAAGAGAAAGTAAAAAAACTTAATTTAATTTGCAAAATGGTAAATTGGAGTGCAAAAACAAATTCCAGAATTGGTAATAATTTTGTAATGTGACAATAAAAATAGAAAAATTAAAAATATTATTTACTAGAAAGTATATATATGTATTATAAGTTAAACCATTTTCTCTAGACCTATTTCAATGATTTCCGATCCTCTTAATCATTCGTGTGACATTCGCCGCCCATATGTTACACATACTCTTTGATTTATTATCACTGCCTCCCTTTTTCAGTTCAGTTTTTTTCTCTAACCAACTGATCTATTGTTTTCTGTTAAATAATATTATTATTAATATCAATAATCAATATATTATACATTGCAGGTTATAAGCTGCATTGCGTGTATACTTGTACTTGTTTTAAGTGAGAATGCCCGCATATTATGAAGTTGTGAGTTTTAATTATCTAATTCCTGGTTATTCTGTCTTGATATTATATCATGGTTATATCTTGATGAAATAAACTGTAATATTATCTGATTAATATAAAAAATACTTCAATAACTTATAAATAGCTAAGTATAACAACCAAGCTTGAAACTGCAATAGAATTTTTCTATAGTATATCATGAGATACTCTCATGTTTACAATACTGTGTTTCTTTTATAACTGTTACTATTATTTTTAAAATATTATAAAAGCTGAAAAGGAAAATCGGTTATCTAGAATCTATATTAATTTTGCATCTTGAATGATGTTTACTTTAAAACATAACGCCTATAGACCAGTAAAGTTATCTATAAACATTTGAAAATTGAGTGAATTCACAATTCTGGGTGAATAAAAATTGAATATCAATCATTAACTGCTACATTTCGGTGTGTTGCCCAAAAAATAAATAATCAGAATTTAAAATATTAACAATAGTAATATTGAAAGGGAAAAGATAGGCTCACGGACTAGCAACTCCGGACTGGACTGGACTAACAACTCGGAGGTCCAGGGCTCAAGTCCAGTGGCGCTGTTCCCTGATTTTCTTTTCCTAGGAGCCTGTTCAGCTTACCGTCCGGTAATGGACCATGTTGCCGGTAATAAGAGAACACTTCCCGAAAGCCAACAGTGCACTGAGATGGTTCCGGGCACCAGTGATTATATTATTATTATTGACACGCCTTAAATTAAACAAAACAAAAAATTGTGATAAATAAATTACAAATTACCATGCAGATGAATTATGAAGAAGTTTTGTGAAGATCGGTCAAGAAGAAACATTCAATTATGCCAACATTTCGACAGAGTTTCCTGTATTTTCAAGGCTTTAATATATAGAAAGTTGTGAATCTGTGGAGAAAGAATTTTTAAACATACACATTTGTTACATCGCAGAAACATAAAAACGAAAATTAAAAGTTATTAGTGTCTTGTCTTAAATCCTCTACAGAAATGTTTCCTTAATTTACCTTTTTATGTTTCTGCTATGTCACAAATGTGTATGTTTAAAAAATTCTTTCTCCACATCTTCACGACTTTTTATATATTAAAGCCTTGATAAAGACAGGAAACTCTGTCAAAACGTTGGCATAATTGAATGTTTTTTTTTTCTTGACCTATCCTCACCAAACTTCTTCATAACTTAATTCATCAACGTTCAACAAATTTATTCATATGCAGATGAATACATATTTTGATATTCTCTTCATTCAATTAGAGGAATATTGCATTTTCCCCAATATTCAAAATTGAGTTGTTATCGAAAAGTAAATATTTTTCGGTTCTTTGAATTTAGGAAAGTTCTGAGTAGGCGTGTGAGAATTTTGGGAAGATACTATGGATCGCGATCTGAAGAGTTCTATTGTCCCAGGATGAGACCACTCACAACTCCAGGAATCCTACCAGATTAAGATCTCTGAAATACCTTAAAAACTGGGAAAGTTCTAAGGAGGGTACATCTTCCCCCAAAAGCTGGTCAGTACCCAGACTTCCATTTTTTCTGGATAATAGCGTCGCAGTCTGTTAAGTTGTCGTATTGGTGTCCTCTTCTATCTCTCCACAGAATTTGCAGATCCTATCGTGTTCTAGGTTCAACTTCTTCAGGTGTTCCTGAGTCTAAAAATGTAAAAGTATCTAATTTGTTTTGATAATTTTGTACAGGTTAATCTGTATTGTCTTGATGACAATAGAGAATAGATACTTTTTTCTTTTTTTTTTCTTTTTTAATAATAAATTATTATATTTTACTTTCATATAGTTCCAAGATTTTAATCAGGTCACCAATGCTTTTTCACAATATAAATTATTTATATGAATAAAGTAGAAATGTGTGATAATAATATGACCAGATTAGTAGTGTGATAAAATCAGTATGGTTGAATACTTGGAAAAGCTTGGTTTATACTAATGCATCCCTGGGCATGCACTCACAACTAGAAACAAAGAGGAATGGCGGTGTGTGGGGGAGTTTTCAACCACTGGCAGTCCCATTAGCTTTTATGCTGCTAGTAGTTTCTGTATGTTTGCCATCGCAACACTAATGTATCACAGTCATAGCGGTTTTCATTTGTCATCTGTGGCACGATGAATGTTCTCTTTTGCGTTTCTCTTATTCCCTTTCATTCTCACATATATATATACAAGAGTCTCATTCTCCCAAATTTCTCCTACTATCTCTGTCTGTATGTAGTTCACTTCTCTCACATTGTCAGTTTATATATATATATATATATACACATATTTACTGTACAAAGTTGGTGTATATACATGTAAAAGCAACATTTCTCTATAGCCTTCTCGACTGACATATACTCACTAATCATCCGTCAGCATACTTAATGAGGATTCCCCGTGTAAGAGAAGAGAGAATGAGAGAGTATTAGTGTGATAATCGGAAATGTCTTAGCAAGAAACATCATCAGTCCCTTTTCTCCACTGTTTCTACCAATAGTTTATCATATACTGTACAATAACCATAACGGAAGATACATTACTCTTGTCAACAAATGTGTAATATATTTCCAACCATTATTACTAATAATTTATATATATATACTTAGAAATATCACACATAAAAAAGTACGACTAGTGTAGTACAAATACTTATTCAAAATAAAACAAAAACATAATTAGATTAAATTGCAAAAAGAAAAAAAGTTCGAAAAATATCATTTTTATTGAATAGAAATATTAATAATACCTGTTAAGTACTGTTCTTAAATTATTAATTCCTTACATACATTTTTGGAATATCTAACTTCTTCTGTTTATTTGTAGAGGTTATTCAGTTTTTTCCATAAAAATAGAAAATTGTTTTTTTTGTTCTTTTTATTTTTATTGCACTGTGAAAAATTTATTTGGTTTTTATGTATTTGTTGATATTCTAAATAATTATAAGGGAAGGGGTGCTACCCTTCGATATTTATTTCTTCCTAGGAACCTCTACAGCTCACTGTCCCGTGATGGACAGTGTTGTCTGTTACGAGAGAACACCGTCCGGAGACCGGCAGTGCACTGAGAAGGCTCCGGGCACCAGTGACCATAGATGTTGATGCGCCTTAATTTAAAAAAAAAATAATAATAATTATAAGATACAGTAAGGTGGATGATACTTGGCTTTGAACTCGTTTAAACAATAATATATAACAAAGCAGATTACAAAATGTGTACCTGAGAAAAACAAACACGTGAAAGGGCCAACCATATATTTTAATAAAACAATGAGTTTCTACTTGGTATAGTCTGTCCAAATATTGCAATCTTGATGGGTAATATGATGATTATAATGGATGTGTTAGGTGGAGAGAATTTAGGTCTGGTTGATGAAATGAGAAGACTGGGTTAACACTGGTTAACTATGTATAATAATAATTAGATATAATCTGCCTGGACATTACAATAGAGAATGGTTAAGTAATGGTTAAGAGAGACATTATGAAATGACACGAATGACACGGCGAGATGATGAACTATAGTGAACTATATTGAACTGTATCGAACTGTCCTCCTGGACTGTCCGTAGGTGTATTTATACAGTGTCTCCCACTCCAGCCCGAGAGAGTAGTTGGGTTTGTTTCTCTTCTCTTTACTCTCTTTGTTTGCTGATCTCTCTTTGGTGGCTGTTACAGTGACCAATCACTTCTTTATATTAGTAATATCATTTTGGGTTACAGTTTTTTTTCCAAAAAATCCTGATCAAAAACCCCTTGGATGCCGACTACGATCTCCGGTCAGTTATCATTTTCAGAGAACTATTTCATACTATTACCGGACCGCCATTTAGCGGCCCGTTCGCTTTATCGTTCACAAAGCCATTCTGAAGACTCAATTGTATACTGATCGACTTGAGCAAAAAACCATGTATCAAACATTAAAATATTTAAATATCAAAAAGCTACTACTAATTGGACAAAAAAAAATAAATAATAATAATGACGTCACTCGTATATATTTGAATCAGTAATATGTTTTAGACTTAGTTTCTATTTTATTTTTCCCTTTCTTTTATCACGCAAAAAATATTATTTAGCTTCGTTTTTTATGTTTTCATATTCCAACTGTGTATATTTTGAGTGTTTATAACAAATAAAATTCATTTACATTATTGAAAATACAGTCCCATTTTCTTAAAGAAATAACCAGTTCTCTATGAATTTCACTGAGATTTATTGATTATTTTACATAAAATCTACAACTTGTTAATTTAAATATTTTGTTACATTTTATTAAAACCAGAATTTATGACGTAAATTCTCTCAAGTAAATTGAAAAGTAATAGTAACGAAAAACGAAACTTGAAATGACCATATAGTTTTTTTTACAATTCATTAGCAGTGGTCGATCTAAAGTCTTTAACTTGGGAAATCCAAATCAATATTACTCGTATATATCTATTATTTTTATTCGATATATTTTTGTGGAATCTTTTCTAAATAGCAGCGTGTGGACATCAGTTTTCATTTAAGTAAAATTATTTAAACAACAGAATGATGAGTGAACTGGAAATGGTTGATAGGAGTATAGTATTCTATTTCCTTCACTGCCACTGTTTTAGAAGTTATGACTCAATTTCCAGTACCCTTTTCCTGGAATCAACATTTCTCACTCGTAAGCTGTATAGATACAGTGTTCTATAGGAAAAACAAATCTATCTTAGTTTAAATATAAGACTAAAATTTATGTATCTAACATTATTAACTGGACCCATAAGTTTTATTAACTCAAAATATTGATTTTGTCTTATTGATTTAGACTTCCTAGTGTGGGTCACGGTGGAATGAGACTCATGCCACCTCTTTTGAAATCTATTAATTTTAAGAGAATATTATCTTCTGAATATGAAAACAGTTTTTAGCGAATGGTCTTGTGTGTAGGGTAAAGCTAGGAGGATGACGCGGTAGGAGAGAAAACGCAGGCTTTACTTCTCTTGTTTGCCACCACGTGGCGTCATGGAAGTTAGTCCAGGAGTAGAGAGATCAGAACGAAAGTATTGCACATTTCTTCAGTTATTTTGTGTGTTCTTCTGTGTTCTAGGAACATTTATGGGCATCAGCGTGTGTTTTCATAACGTGAATTTCCATAACGCTAAGTAAATTTTTTTCGTTTTTATATACTATATTAATAATTTGCAATTGAAATGAATGATTTCTAGCTGTCGTTAAAGTTGGACAAGGTAGACATAGTGTTTACCAAGTTATAATACATGCTAAGGTTTCGTAAATTAATAATTTATAAAATGCTATGAATTTAACTTTATTAAAAATTTATCGAAGTGAATAGGATTCACATAATTGAGAAATATATCACACATGTAAGGGTGTAGGGGTAGTGAACCCCCACCACTCATCCACTCTAGTGGAGAGAAACAGCCCCTCTCGCAAAGAGAGGAGAGGCTCGGCCAGTGTATATATATATGAGAGATAGGCAATCAGACATCATTCAGATAGAATTCAGTTGATTCACACATCAAATATCACTCCGTTATTATAACTCTCATCACTCCGTATATATCATTTAGCCACGTCAGTCTGTCAGTTCAGTTCAGTAGTTCTTAACTCTTTAGTGTAAAGTCCTTGGCAGTCAGTCATATATATTTATATCAATTACATATCTTAACCATCTTAAGGTGTTTATCATTCATCAAATCAAACAACCAAGCATCTCCTCTCTTTGCGAGAGGGGCTGTTTCTCTCCGCTAGAGTGGATGAGTGGTGGGGGTTCACTACCCCTACACACAGATCAGTATTCAGTATTTCTGACTTTGAATGGGGCCAATTAACGCTTCTCAATACATTTTTTTGCATGAAAAAAGCCCTTTCTCGCTTGGACAAGGCATATTCGAAAAGTATTTGATGCAAACTTTGACAGAAAGAGAATCCGCATGATGAGTCCAAGATTAAGTTAAAGCGATGGAGGTATTGTTTTATTTCTGTCATGACCCGACAACACCTGGATCATTTTATAATGAATGGTTATTTAACTTAGCTTTCCGTCTGTGTTCAATTGTTGGACTAAACTCCTTAGTTTTCAGTAGCTGACCACAATAGCTCCCAAGCAACCAACTCTCTTTATAAGAGGAAATCTTTCGAGTAGATTATTGAGACCAATTTGGATCCTGCAATCCTTGGATGCCTCTTTTGCCAACAAATCCGCTCTTTCACTGCAGCAGTTTCTCCGACTGTATGAACAAAATATCTCACAAATGAAAACTCGCAGGAGGCACAAACTTGGTATTCCGTTTAGGCATTACTATTGTACCGCAAGTGCGTCTTTAATGAATGTTTTTTTTTTCTTTCACTTTTTCGTAATTTTCTCAAAAACTGTTCCAATGATTTTATTTAAACTTTCGATACTGTCTGTACACATATACCCCGTGTAGGTCCTAGGGTAGAATAGGCCTACGGTATGCCCTGCCTGTCGTAGGAGGCGACTAAAAGGGAGACCCTGCACTGGACAAGTCATATTTTCTAATAAGATATGTATGAGTCCTTGTGTGGAAAGTAAAATCTAGTTCTGTCACTCTTACTTCAACAAATAAAGACATTTTGGCGTAGGCTTGTGGCGAAGCCATCGCCCACCCTGCGGGGTGCAATTAGCCTTTGGCTCTCCAGGTTGGGGATACCACCCCATCCTGATCCTTTCTCTTGCAGGGTTGCCTGCAAATTACCTGGGTTACTGAAACCCCTTTGCTTGAGGCAATGGACAGGAATCAGTAGATGGACATTAGATCCATCGGGCGTGCGATCAGTCAGCTAGCTCGTTAGAGTTGAAATACTGAACTACGGGCGCATGTTACTTTACGAGCCAATTGCTTGCAATTGAGGTAGGATTCGTAGTGGCCGTGATTTAACCAATAATTCCAATGACCGAGGTCATGAGTTGTGCGGGAGGAGACTCGCATATAAAATTAACCCCGGAGACAGCCCGGTGCTGGAAGCGCATTTGCTGGGTGTGCCGGTTCACCAGAGTCTGCTAGAGAGTGCCTTCTCTAGCTTCTGATAGTGGACCGTATCTCAACCTGCCCTTAAACTGGTCAAGCGGGGGAGTGCTTCGGTACTTCTGCTATGGTCGGGCATTGCACTAAAAGTTCTTCCATGGTGGTGACATCCCCTTCTTGTTAAACGATCCCGTTGCTTACGTTACCCGAAAGGGTAGGTACGGTCTAGAAAGATCCCCTGAAGTACCAGGAGGAAAAGGGGTATACGGGGAAGAATGTCCATCACCGGACAGTGAGCTGTAGAGGCTCCTAGGAAGAAAAAATCTAAGGGTAGCACAGCTGGGCTCGAACCCGGGTCCTCCGCGTGGGAGTCCAGTATGCTAACCACTTAGCTAATCCATGTCCTAAAATTTACAATAATCTGCTAGAACAATTAATTACATAATCATTTGAATCAAAACTACAAAATCTTTAATGGTATAACTCCCGTGCAGTCATTTTATGCAGCACAAATTTGGGCATACAATGTGACTTAATGTTGTAGTGGGAGTTTTTTGGTGGATAGACAGAGGGAAAGAAAAGTTACACTGACTGAACATTTTTGATATATAAGCTGAGAAACACGAGATACTGCAAGGACTTTACAAAATTGTATATGAAATTGCTAGGCGTCAATAGAAATGATAAATTGAACGGGCAGAGTGTTGATGAATGTGATGCTTTCTAGTCTAGGAAATTGAGGGTACAAGATTGAATTGTAAACTCTTCTAGCCCTTATTTTATACTTTCTGAAAACTTTCCTTATTTCTCCATCCAGATCTCCTAGGGAGTGAGGTAGCCGAATCTTGATCTTACTTACATGGTAAGCCATAACTTTTAGCTAACGCTTGGTGGACTACTTTAGTCATTTTATTGTGTCTCTTCAAGTAGTCATTCGGTGCTAACACGGAGCATCCACAGCAGATAAGCTTATGGTATTTGTTTGAACAGACGACAGAAAAAAGTGCCACACTAAACCTGCCATGAAGCTTTATCTTATTTTTTAGTAATTTTATTATTGTTAATAATAGCCCTTAGTGAGAAGCTTAAAATCAATTTTCTTAGAACAATGTTTCAAATAAAAACGATATCTTCTAGATTTCTTCAAATATGGAAGGCACTATGTAAAAGTGGTTGTAGTTAAAACGATAAAAGCGTTGTGGTTGATAATTGTGATGTTTTCTAATCTAGAAGACTGTGTGTACAAAATTGAATTGTTAGACTCTTCTAGCCCTTATTATATACTTGCTGAAAACTTCCTATACTATTCATTCCAAATCTCCTAGGGATTGAGTTAGCCGGATCTTGATCTTACCTAAATGGCAAGCCATAACTTTTCATTATCATTTCATAACATATCATTTCTATTGACGCTAGCACTTTCTTATGCAATTCTGTCAAGTCCTTGCAGTATCTCGTCTTTCTGTGTCAATATATCAAAGTTCAGACAGTGAAACATTTCTCATCTACACTTTTCTCTGTTCCACCGCACAAAAACTCCCACTACATTAAGTCACATTATGTCCCCAAATTTGTGCTGTGTAAAATGTCTGCGTAGGAGGTACCATTATAAATTGGTTGTTGCCTGGTGGTGGTGGCTGTCATGGAAAATTAATATCTCTGAGACTATGTATAAATTAATAAAAATCTTAAGAGCTATTGTTCATGAAAATTCACAAGTAATGTGATATTCGATAATTCTTTTTCGCGAAACTTTGAATTTTTTCAACATTATAATTCCTTGCATGATCAAGCGACATAAGAAACCTTGCATGATCAAGGACTCTTTAATTTTCCGTTAAATTAAAAAAAAAAAAAATAAAAGAAAAATCTGTCAAGAAAGCAATACTTTCTCTTATGGCAGTTAGCGGAAGTAAAACCATTGCATTCCATTTTTTCTTAGATCACAATAATAATAACTTCCGGCAGATATGAATCTGGATAAGATAAAATGCCAGATATATAATAATTTATGGCTTTTATAACATCGCATTGATCTAAATATTAATATTTAGAAAATATTAAAACAATAAGATAAATTTAAGTATTAAAGAATCATAGAGCTTCACGAAATTTCCGATTATGATTACTTTTATAAAGAGGGGTATTTCCAAAAACTAAAAGTATATTTTTTTTTTGAACGCTCATGTTGCACACTCTGGTGATGATACGAAGAGAAATGATTTCTCACTTTTCTACTCGTATTTCCATTATTTTAGAATAATTTTATTATTTTGTTATAATAAATTCTCTTTTAATCAGCCAGGTTATTATTATTTGATATAGTGAAAGTTCAAGTTTCATGTAATTAAGTGAATCTATTATAATTTCTCTCAGTAATCTCTTAGTATCTATCTTTATAATTGTATTAATTATGTTTTATTAGTTCTTCATGTAATAAATTCTTATATTTTTATTTTAATTTTTATTTAATCTCTATGTTTTTTAATATAATTTCGCTTTTTGAATTGAATATTTATGATAGACGTACATAGGGAGGGGAGGTAGATTGTACAAATAAAAGAAATCTGGTACGACACACACACACACACACACACACAAACCACTTTCTTTTACTGCAATTCTGACAGTTTTGATTATAAAATTTTATTAAAAATCAAAATTTTTACTTTCAATCTATATCTAAGTTTACAAAATACTATCCATAGCAATCACTCGAAGGCTGACAACACGGGCTGAAGGGATTGTCGGAGATTACCAGTGCGGTTTCAGGCAGGGAAGATCCACAATGGACCTCATTTTCTCACTAAGGTCTAACTGTTAGAGAGTTAGACCTATGAACATAATGTGAGCCTGCATCATCTTATTATAGATTTCAAGCAGGCTTACGATACGGTAAGGGATATGAAGGAGCTTGGAGTTCCTAAAAAGCTAGTTCAACTCGTTAAGATGACCTGGAACAATTGTCAGGTAATAATTGGCAGCTCTCTGTCTGATGAGTTCCAGGTTACAGATTGTCTGAGACAGGAAGACTCATTATCGCCCATCCTATTTAATCTAGCTCTCGAAAAAGCGATAAGAGCCATCCGAAGAAACAAGGGCGGTACAATATACAACAGGTTGACGCAATATATGGCATACGCGGACGACGTAATACTCACAGCGCGCACCTTACCCCTCCTTATCCGGCGTACTTCAGGAGCTGGAAACAACAGCGGTATATATTAGCCTGAGTATTAATGAAAACAAAACTGAATATATGATGACATCAAGAACTCAGGGAAGTAGGGAAAACAGAGTGCAGATTAATGGGCACAATTTCCGACGCTGCAAAAGTTTCAAATACTGAGGAGCTTCAGTAACGGAGGAGAATGATGTAGAAGCTGAAATTAAAGCAAGGATAGCAGCAGGCAGTGAGGACTAAGCCTCAGATCACTCTCTCGTGCAGCTAAGATTGTCGTTTACAAGACGATAATTAGACCCGTCGTCGCGTATGGAAGTGAGAGCTGGGTATTGACTAGAAGGAGTGAGATGATCTTAAGTGTCTGGGAAAGAAAAGCCCTAAAAAAGGTTTTTGGCCCGGTCAACGAAAATGGAAACTGGAGAATTCGTAATAATACGGAGCTTTCCGAGTTATTCGAGGAACCCAGTTTAGTTGCCTTCATTAAAAAAGGAAGGCTGCGGTGGCTTGGTCATGTGCGGAGAATGCCAGGAGCCAGACTACCCAGAAGTATGATGGCAGGAAGGCCGGGAGGAAGAAGATTAAGAGGAAGACCGAGGCTAAGGTGATGTAGAGGACGACCTCAGGAAGCTGGGTATAAGAGGATAGAGAAGAAAAGCCGAAGATCGACAAGATTGGCAATTCTTTTTGGAGGAGGTCCAGGCCCAACTAGGGCTGTAGCGCCATTTAGTAGAAGTAGTAGTAGTAATAGTGACAAATGGCACTGCCAAATACTGTAATCAAATTTAGGTAAAATTTATTTCTGGTTGGAGTAAAATTTAGTCCAATAACGACGACCACCTGGCAAGAAACTCAAAAACTTAATACACCGTTTTGGTATTATTTAATGTAACTGATACGAAGGTTTTGAATCAGAAGTAAACAATTAGTTCCTTCTCTTTTTTTTCTTCAGTTTTTTGCGATTTCTCGAAAACTTGTCCAACAATTTCTTGAAATTTCATATAAAAGAGTCTTATCACTATTATTTGAACAAATTTTCCAGCCAAATTGATGTTTCTGGAAAATTTTAGGGGAGCTATAACGTTAAGCTTTTCCTTTGTAGTACAATATATGGTTCTACCAGTTATATCAGTTGTGGCGAATCTTTTTTTTTCGTGCGCATGCCAAAAATTTACATATTCAAAGTTATCGATTTGCTGACTTTCCAAAGCAGTTTTTAAAAAGGAAAAAAAAAGTTAATATAAAATTAAGTACTGGCGATTTTTATTCAAATTAGCCCTAACAATTAACATGGAATTTCATACGAATAAATTTGAAAATTCAACTCTTAATTTATCATAAAATCGTAGAAGAATGTATATTTATTAAAAAATATTTGCTGATGAATGTTCAATACTAAGTACTTTAAAGTGGTTCTTGTTTTGTCTTAGTTAATACTCACGCGGAGCTATAGATCATCAGCGGTTCTATTTCTTAAACTATATTTTATAAAATGCATTTAAAAAATCGCAGGTGTGTATATTAAGAAGAAAATTATAGAATAACAAGTTGGTGAATGTTCAAAATGAAGCAGGTATTGTGGATTTACATATTATAAAAATAAATTGTACTGAGCACATAAAATAATGATATTGTTACTTTTCAAATATAAAACTATAATTAATAAATAGACTGTAAATAATTTTCTGTAGGAAACAATACAAATTTTAGTATTAACAAAACCAAATGAATACCTACAATTTAAAGATACCTAGAAAGAGGCATGAGCATAAAATTAACTAAAATAGCAAATTCAAAACCAGATTGACATATTGTGCGAATATTACATTAGATTAGAAACGGGGAGGGGCGAGCCTCATTCCATTGCGACCTACAAGACGAGGTCTATTGTGGATCTCCTTAAATTATAGCACAACCCCCAGCTTACCCTCCTAATCAGTCCTAGCAAAGCTGAGAGCGGCTCCGTCAAGAAGCTCATAGCTTCGGGATTATCTGTCCCCCAATTGAAGAAACCTTATCCTCGCCAGGCCGGCGCATTCACGGAGGATGTGCGCCGGGGTTTCTTCCTCTGCCTTGCAGAATTGGCATACCGCACTTTCTGCAAGTTGTAGATGGTGCATGTGGCTGTTCAGCCTACAATGCCCTGTTAGTAGACCCACAATTAGCCTTACTTCGGGTATGGCTCAGTAGATTTCTGGTAAATTTAGGCAAATGTCTCTTTATAAAGAGTTTTGCTTGCCTCTGTCCTGGTATTCTCTCCCACCAAAGTAGACGCTGTTCTTCTATTCAACCTTTGATAGAAGTTTGAATAAGGCTCCTGGACAAGCCGCAGAAGGATTCGAGGCCTATAAAGGTATTCTGCGAACGCTCCCTCGCTAGGGCATCCGCCCTTTCTTTGTGGGAATATTAGTTTCTAAATGTATTTTTGGGAATTTCCTCAAAAACGGGATTCTAACGTTTTTCTATAAACTTACAATTATAAACCTTTAACAATTTTATTTCAAAAATATTTTGCCGAAAAATATGATTTTCGAAGTTTAAGAGGTGATCTTTGAGTTGGGCTGCTGTTATACTTCAGAGGGCGTTGCCAATACACTCTATTAGATTTCATCGACAAAAATATAATCCCCGCCTCCTATATTATTAAATATGTCATGCTAAAAACTCTAAGTTTGAAGAATATTGGTCAATTATAACGATATTAATTGCAGTGAGAGAAACTCTTGAGAAAGTTCCGCTTTAGATTTTTACTAAATTTCCGGTTTCATCTATTTCCCATCAACGGTTAGATGTGGCAAGCTGAAAGATTGGATATCTCTAATTTCTTTCAAGTAAAATTGTTTCTTTAAAATATCAAGTAAATGAAATAGATACGTTAAACCATTATCATTAAAGTTAATGTCAATTTTAGGTAACATTGTTTGTTTTATTGGTAATTTAACTACTTGCATTATTAACAAAATTCTCTTTTAGATAATAAGATTTCACTTATAACGTAAATAGTTTTCTTGATTATCTTTTCCATTTTGGACATCCACTTAAGTTTCTTGATTTTGCAAGTTACCTACATTTTTGTAATATCAGTGAATATATAATTATCTAAGAAACACTATACCTATCTACGTAATTTAAAATTACGACAAAAGGAATTTTTTTTTACTAAGATAAAATAAAGTAAAAATAAAAAAAAACGTACTAAATCCGCTGAAACAGATGTTTCAGTTAGTTATGAAACTCCTAGTTGTTCATGAGCTCCTAATATTGAGCGACCAGTTTAGTATAGTGGAGGTGGACCCTGTTATCAGAGATGTTGCAGCCCTTTATTGTAGTGGGGGTAGTAAACTGGTCAGTAGGCTTGTAGTGCTTCTAACGTGCTGTAAAGTTTTCAGTAACAAAAACGAAATGCTTTTATATGAATAAGTTTGCTCTGACTTTTACGATTACTCCAAAAATGTTGACTCTTCATCATTGTTGAATCATATATTATATATAATAAATTTGTTCGAATTATTTTGAAAATACGAGTAATATACCTTATTCTACCATCTCTTTGTATAAAAGGATAAAAATTTGCAAGTTCAACGAAACATTGCTTATTGGCCATTTTTACTTTCTCTTACAGTAAGGGGAAGTATTGTAATCGTGTCAAATTTTCGATATCCAGTTTTCACCGGAAATATCCGTTTTGAGGTCCCCTGAGTCCAAAAAAGTGGTTTTAAGCAAAATGGGGGGGTTATTGTATAGGTATGTGAACAGGCATAGCTCAAAAACGGAAAAACCGTTAGAAAGGTGAAATTATATTCGGTTAGGGCGCACCAGGGGATGACAGTGTGTTACCTGACCACGAAAGTACACTTTAGAGTTACTTTTTTTACTTTGTCTTGCGATTTTCAAACGGCTGCGATGAATTTTCTTTTCAACAGTAAATCAACGACACTTCCAAAGAGCTACAGCTTTATTTGAAAATTTCTCCGAGAAGATCCATTAAGGGCACTTTTTTGAGAGGGGCGGGGTTAGCGTTTTTTTCTACAGTGCTATTGCAGGTATTAGACAATCTGCATCAAAATAAGGTCATTAAATTAAGGAACTAGGTCCCAGTAGTTGACACTGTAAGGGGAATATCTGTCATAATTGCCATCTATACCTATAATTTTGGTTTTTAAACTTTGTTTTAGCTATTTTTATGTTGGCCAAACGTCTACTATTATTTTAAAAAGAAAAAAGTTACAATTGTCTGAATAACTTTACTCAAAATTGAACTTTTTATAGAAGCTGTAAAATACTGAGTAATTGACACTTAAAAAGATGGGTGTTTCTATTGTTGACACTTTAGGTTTAGTAGTTGACATACCATTGAAATTAATATAAATCGGCAATAAATAAATTAAACAAAATTGTTTCTGAACCTAATGTATTTAAGTAATTAGTTTTAATTAAAAATGTTTACAGTTTTAGTACTTAGGTATAAAATATATGTTTACCAAAACTGACATAATTTGCATTTTCATAATTATTTAATAAAAATCTACTTTTATTGGTGTACAAAATTGATATCTTGGTTGATCTTTCGATCCAAAAACTAAAGGTGTTGTGAGAAACGCCTCAATGTCAGTTGCACTTATAATTAATGTATTGTTAGTTGGTACAAATACAGTTTTAATTCTGTTACAAGGGCGAAGAACTATCACTGAAAAATGTTCATTCTGTATTAAGGTAACTTTTCCTACTACTTTTTTCTTTTTTGGGAGTTTATTTTTTTGGCCTACCGTGATAATTACAAATGCTCCTTCTCCCAATGATATTGTTTGTGAAATTCCAACGTCTTCAGCAGTTGAGTCTCTCAATGATTTTGTTGGTGAAACTGCAACGCTTTCAGGAGTTGACTGTCTTAATGACAATGTTGGTTAAAGTGCAACGCCTTTAGCAGTTGACTGTCCCAATGATAATGTTGGTGAAACTGCAACGCTTTCAAGAGTTGACTGTCTCAATGACAATGTTGGTGAAACTGCAACGCCTTTAGCAGTTGACTGTCCCAATGATAATGTTGGTGAAACTGCAACGCCTTCAGGGGTTGATTGCATTAATGACAATGTTGGTGAAACTGCAACGCCTTTAGCAGTTGACTGTCCCAATGATAATGTTGGTGAAACTGCAACGACTTCAGCAGTTGACTGTTTCAAAGTTGTCTTGTGATGGTCATTAACTTCATGTAGTAAGCTGGTTTTAGATGAATCTCTTTCTTCTGTCATCCCTTCAGATTGAAGAAAATCATAAACTACCTTCTCAAAAGAGCTATTTAATTCATCATCAGAATGTTGGTCATCTGAAGGTATCCATTGTTCTTCTGCTTCAGAGGAAGAACAGCTTTGTTTTTGTTTTTTTTCAGCTTTTTTTTTTTTTTATTACTGTTCTTTTCTTCCGTTCGACTTTTTCGCAGTTCTTCTTTCATTCTCTGTTTTTCTAACTTAGTTTGAGCTTTAATTTTTTGCCTCTCTCAACGGTTTTCTTTTTTCTGCTTTCAACGGCTTCCAATTTTTTCTTTTCTTTGTTTTCATAATATTGGACCCACTGATCAGAAACTACTGCACTTGGCATTCTTTTTCTTCTTCTTTTTTTCTTCTCCAAAGGTTTTGGCCAAAATAATACTGCTTTAAATGGACTCGGTACGTCTGGAGGGCATCCACAAGAAGCTTCTGCACTGGTTACACATTGCTGAGTAATGGTATTAATCAGCCGATTTGAAGTCTCGATTCTGTTAATATTTGGTTCATCAAGAGTGTTATTTTTTTCATTGTTTTGCACCATATCATCTACCACAGAATCACTAGTACTTCTTACACTCACACACACCTCTTCACTAACATCCTGGCTTCCTTCTTCCTTACCTGCGCACATTATGGTGTCAGTCTTTATTCTCTTCCAGACCTCAAAAAGTGTTTTATCTTCGATGTTACCTTTCCAAACCGAAGATGCTTTGAATTCATTTAATTTTTCTCCTCCGATGTACTTTTCTAAGGTTGCAAGAGTTATCTTTATTTCAGGTGTTTTGTTAGAATTAGGCTGGATATAATGTACTTGATGCTTTTGTGGTTTAAATATTTGCAAAACTTCACTAGGGTTCCATGGTACTAATCCAGTCTTTTTGAAACCGTTTCTTATAGTCTCTGCAGAGAGTTTATAATCCATCACAGATTTAAGAAGTGGGCAAAAACTTATTTTTTTAAAAATTGGATTCTCAGAGTTTTTAATTCTCCACTCATGTACGCATTTCGCCAATGCTCCTTAAGTGCTTTAAAGACAGCAACGTCCAAGGGTTGGATCAAGTGTGTTGCGTTGGGGTAAAGCGCAATTAAGATGATTCCATTATCCCTACAAAATTGGCTTGTGTGTAGAGTAAGATGTGATGTATGACCATCAACGAAAAGAATGACAGGAAGAGTAATCTTATTGCCAATGATCCATGGGTAAAATACATTTGTTAAATATTCATAAAACAGAGCACCTGTCATCCAGCCTGTGTTCGATTTTCCGACTCCCCATCCTGATGGTACACTCGCCGCAAGATCTGCAGGAATCCTCTCGTATTTGAAAACTATTAACGGAGGTGCTAGTTGGCCGCTGGCGTTAGCGGTTACTAAAACCGTCAGACATTCCTTCTCATCCGAATTGACTATTTGATAAACCGTTTTTTCCCCTTTTGGTGCTAAAACTGTTTTCCCCTTAGGGTTAAGAAAAAAAGCGCTTTCATCAGAGTTATAAACTCGGGAAGGCTCATTTAATATATTTTCCAAATTATTTTCTTTTAAAAAGTTGAAAACTTCAACGTACCATCCCCTTACATTTTCGAAAGACACAGATCCTCTACTAATTGTGAGGTTCTGTGATACCCTTGCAGATATTGTGGGGTTTCTGTTTAGAAAACTTGCCATCCAAGAACGACCTGGCCTTCCATTTACGAATGGATTTGGCCGATTGATTTTTTTAATTATTTCCTGCACACTATCAAGAACCATATTTCTAGGATTGGGAAGCCGGCTTTAGCAGATGTTGCTATCCATTTCACTAGTAAATCCTCTTCCTTCTTTGATAGGCAAGACTTAGGCCCCATTCTTCGCTCTATAGGCGTCTTTCCTTTCACTTTGTAAAGTAAGGTGACCCTAGGAACGGCATGCTTTTTGGCAGCTGTTGCCACCGGAACTCCTAATGCCACATCGTGAATGGCATCAAGCATTTGTTTTTCAGTGTACGACAGCATCTTTCCTTTCACTGGTGGCATGATAAATATCCTGGAAACAAAAAAATCATTACAGAAAAAACAAAAAAAGATTGTATCAGTATTTGACAGTGCTGGTACCAGTGGTTGACACCCCCTGTCAACTACTGGTTTCCATGATGATATTTCGATATTTCTGAGAGCTATCTGCTTCTTTAAGCACGGTGAGTTAAATAAAGAAACAATTGCAGATAGCATTTGATGCACAAATAATTGACACCCTGTCAACTACTTCAACACGGTCGGAAATATCGTATGAATAGTTGACATGAGGGACAATTATTTTGAATTGTTAAAATAACGAAACAAAAAGAATAGCAGAGCATCTACGAGTCGCATATTATGTGAAACATTTGCCAGTTAATGAATTAAATGACTTAATCTCAAGTAATAGTTTAATGAAATCAGCTTACCTTCTTAATAAAGTGCACTAGAAAATGACACAAAACACCAACAAGGTAGTTGCAGCAAGCGAATCTTTCCAGCCACTAAAAAGGTATTCTATGGTTTTAAAAGTACGTTAGCATTTTCTATAAAGGAAGATGGCGCCAATTTGCCGCCAAAATTCAAATTCAAAATTACGATCCCAAGCCTTATTTTTACGTATTTATTA